>APFE030600468.1:246711-412270 GCA_000404065.3 Pinus taeda | reverse complement strand
TGCCAAAGAATGATTCAGAAGAATAGTTTCCCAAAATGTTATTGTTAAATGCAATTGGTTGATTCTCCTGTTTGAACTTTGTGACAGTATGGGTCATGTGTTTCTCCCGATTGATTTTTATTTGATTTGGCTTTCCCTTGTAGGGTAGCCACATATGAGACCAATCGGTAGAAATATACCCATGGAGCTTGTGAGACCAATCCCTGCTCAAGATTAAACCATAAAACTCGGGTATATCAGCGATTAAGATATCAATTCTTTGAACCACTCGTGGATCAGCCGATAACCTGAGAGTAACAGAGTTTATTTCCCCTAAGACCTGGACTTTGGTTCTATCTAACTGGACAATGTGAATTGAAGACTTTTGGGGTTCTATGTTCAGTTTTGAACAAACTGAAGCTGGCATTATATTGGATGATGCCCCAGAGTCAATCAAGCAGATATGTAGATTTCGATTATAGATTTCGTAGGTTAAGAGTAAAGGAGGGGTATGGGAATCCGATCTGTCTCCGATTAGAATCGTATCAGAAGCCTCAACTCTACCAGAAGGTGGTTGTCCTGAATCATTTGCAGCTTTAGCACTAGGAAGAGGCGGCGAAGGAACTGCATTAAGTTCTTTAAGAAGCAATTTCTATTGATGTTTTAATTTGTTGAGTTCAAACATGGTGATGTTTGCCTTAGTCTTTTTCATATCATCAACAATATTGTAATCCATTGAATCCGATACTACCAGCATCTTTGATGATGAAGGTATATTTGAGGATGATGGTTGGTTTTGAGGCATTGTTGCAGCTGGCTTCCTTGTGGGTACCTTTTCCTTTGTAGTATTAGTACCTGCACTCCTTTTCTTTGAACTTGCCTGGACAGGTTCAGGGGCACTTTTGCTCCTAGTAGTCACAGGAAAAGCTTCTTGTTCATTTTCGGTATCGGAGTTAGGCAATATGAAGTCCCACATTCCATGGCATTCAACGACTTCCTCTTCCTCGAATTCATCGGATGGCGCAATCGTTTCTTCTTCTTCTTCTTCCTCAGGGTCTGAATCTGCATTGGATATAACATTTCGAGGTTTTGACTGAGGTTTCTTAAAATTCCTATAAGGTTTCTTTGTTGAGGTTTCTGCCACTTGCTTTTTAATTTCAACCATTTCATTTGACATTGTTTTGAGGACCTTTTGAAGACCCTCCATGTCGTATGGATCTTTGGTGATTTTCTTCTTTGAATCATCCTTGAAAGACACTTTTTTGGATTTCCTGTCTTCGAGAGCAGCTTTTTTTTCCAAAGCAATTATACGTTTTTCGACAGTGAGGGCTTCTTTCATGTTTTTGGCCAATGTAGGTTTTCCAGCCCTATCTACAAAAATGGCTATATTTGAAGGTAAGGCTGTAATGTACCACTCGCTTCTAATTTGTTCACTTGGCTTGGAATTGGTAGGTATTTTATTCAAGAGTTTATTAAATCGGGAGTTAAAATCCTTAATTGGTTCTCTAGATTCAATCCTTAGATTCAAAAGGTCATTAATGAGTGTGGCCAAGGATCTATCATCGCCATATTTGGTAAGAAACTGCTCCTGAAAAGTATTCCAACTGGTAATGGATCCAGAGGGCAAGGAAAAATACCAAGACCCAGCTGATCATTGTAATGTGTAGGGAAAATTCAAACTACAACATCTTCTTCTGTTACTCCCTTCAGATTAACTGAAAACATGAAATTATTTATGTGTTCCTCAGCTAATGTTCCAGCATCTAGATTAAACTTTGGTAACCATTTCTTAGGATAATCAGGTAATGGATGTAATGGTGCAAGCATAGTGACTGCACCAGGACTGTTCCATGGATTCTGAGCCATCTTGGGAGTACCAACGATTGCCTGTGGTGTTCCAGGTGTTTGGGGGGGAGGTGGAAATGAAGACTGAAAAAATTGTGATGTTGAAGGTGAAGACCCCTGATGAACAATAATATGTAATGGGGAAGTGGGTGTTTGACTTCGCACTAGAGATGATGAGATGGAAGATGATGGAGAAAAGGTCTCACTACCAGAACCTTTAGTGTTCTTTTTAACCCTTTTCCTTTGGGGTAAAGGCAACTCAGGTGGTTCAATGCCGAGTTTTTCGCTTTGACGTCTGGTGAGAGGATGAGGTAGGCGGAATTGCGAAGACTCACTGCCTTGAGATACTTCAGATCTCTGAGGTGAAATGGAGAAGCCTTGAAGTTTCTGGATGATAGACTAAACTTCAGGGGACTTCGGACTTAAACGTTCTGAAGTATGATGGGGTTGAGCAGTGGTAGTTTATCCCTCTTCTTCTCGTCTGGACACTGGTATTTTAGAGTGCAAACGAGAGGTCTGAGGTGAGGCGGAGGGTGATTTACTCTGTGAATGGTCTGTAAGTTTTGATTTACTCGCCATTCATAGTGGATGGCCCTCCTTCTAGCGCCAAAATTGTTGATGCCCCGAAAATCGTTACATCAACATCGGGGGATAACCACCCGGTCCGGACCTTAATACAACTCCTTTTCTATTTGGGATGGTGGCTCCGACTGGATATAATGGGACCAGTTTCCCAGTAATGAATAAAAGGGTGTGGATGAATGATTGCTTTTCTAATAATTGATAATAAATGGAGAACTTATTCTATGAGCGAAAACGTAAATGACTATTTTATACCGGGAAGTTTCTATTCTTAAGTGCAACGTTTAGTGATCTGTGTTCGCTGATAGGCATATAGATGACACTATTCAATAAAAAAAGACATTCATTTAAATGATAATTGCTTCGTTCAAATAGTTGAACGAAGTAATTAATAAAACATTGTTACACTTCTCTTTTTATATTACTGATTACATGCATGATTGAAAGAATAGCAAACTGTAAACATCCAATAGTGAAAAGTATAAAGTTTACTCTTAAAACACATTCACATATTCAATAATAGCAAGAATGACCAAACAATAATTCACATAAAAGGAATAAATTCAAACATAGATAATAGTACCATATGAGTTGCGAATCATTCCCAACGTCAATCGCAATTTGAATTCCTTCTTCCGACTCAAAAATACTTTTAGATCAAGGCAGTAGTGCACATCCACATAAAAGCTTCGTTATCAAAATTTGGAAAGATTGGTCCAGTTTTCATAAAAGAATATGCCTGAAGGATAGTAGTGCAACTTCAGGCTTAAGTCATATACAAAAACTTACGACCCTTTCTAAATACATGAAAGGTTCTATAAATACTAAACTAAGTTAACAAACTACAAAATTAAAATTCTACTAAATTGGTATAATCCGATCTTGAATATCTCTCCCACAGTGATCTGGTAATCGGCAGCAATGATTTATCGTTCTGGTTGTTTTCCTTTTGTCCTGAGTTAGCATATTGCCAGCATTGGTTCCACTTCTTGAGGGCGGCTGAGACGAGAATTGATTTGAGCAGCATAGGTGGCATCATGTATATCGGGAATGATACGCCTGATTGCATCCGTTAGGCATTTGAGGGCGGCTCTCTGGCTGTATGGTTTTACTAGGAACAACCAATAGGTGTCCCAAGTTAAACTTTTAATTCCTGAGATCAATCTCCCATTCTTTTCTAGCCCTTGGTGACATGAATGCTCCAATGTCTTGGATGATAATAATTTACCTGGTGTACATTGAGAAATCATGTTAGATAAATAGAGAGTATTGTTGATCAAGTCAATTAAATTGCTCGTAGATAACTTGCATCTAGAAACCGCTCTCTCTGCTTTCATTAATTGGGACTGCCACTCCATGAATAAGATTCTTTATGGGATTCTAAAATTTTGGGCAAGTTTGCTGCCTGTCCCTCATTAGAGTCCTGCCAAGTAAGAAAATCTGTTAAAGTGTCATCGACTTGCTCTAAATCCTGCCTGGCATCAACTGATTTGTCTATTATAGATGTTGTTATGTCGCACAGAGGTTCAACTTGGGCAATTTTATGACACAACAATCTTATTTGTGTTATTAATGCCTTGTTAATCTGTATTGCCTCTGCTCTGAACTCGGCAGGCTGGGGAAGACTCTTGAACTTCTCTACTTGAGCTGATAATTGAGCAATTTGCTTATCTTTTGTCTTTGCCATCTATTCATTCATTGCCTTCAACTTTGATAATGCCTTCGATAATTCTTTGTCTCTGAATCGCTCCCGAATCGGCCCTCTGTTTCTCTTCATGCAACTGTTTGTTGAGCTGGTTATTTAATTGTTGCTGCGTGGACAGTTGTTGTTGTAGTTGTTCTGTCTTCTGTTGTTCCTCCGATAACTGTGCTTGTAGTGAAGCGATCACTTGATCGTTTTCTTTCAACAAATTGCTTACCTCCGATACCTTATCCATGGTGGTTGCCGAATAGGCACCAGCGAATTGGGATAACTTTGTCAGGTCATTGGAGGGGTTGAATTCTTCCTTCCACACCACATTGGCTGTTACTATTTGTTCAGGGAACAGAGAAGGTTGATCAATCCTTCTTCTTTTCCGCTGTCGCTTTATTACAACCCTGTGTTTTGGGCTATAGAAAACATCCAGTGGAGGAATGTCCTCCACCTGCAAAATAATTTGATCCGAAGGATCCTTGGGAATTATTTCTACTACTGTAGTCAGGGGTAGACCGTTGGTTCCTTTGCTTGGAACCTCCTTTGATGTTGTATCCTGTGTATCGGCCGTTTGGATGTATCGGCATCCATTGAGCTCTCAAGATTGCTTATAATTGAATTAAATTGTTGCCATTCCTGGAGCAATCTTGGGTCAATTTGAATGTCGACACTCACCTCCTTGCTGCTCTGCTCCTGCTGCTTTTTCTGTTCCTCTTCCCGTATTCTCTCCTGTTATTTCTTTTTTGCTTCCTCTCTGTCTTTCCTCTGTGTTTCCTCTTGTTCTTTCCTCTTTGCCTCTCCTGTTCTAACCTCCGGAGTTCCTCCTGCTCTCTTCTTTGAACTTCTTCAAAGATTTCGGATGTAGCAAGAGGTTCGCTGGTAAGCTGCTGCTCAGGCTCGCTTGATTGTATCATCGGGGTAGTGGCTAACAAATCTAGAGGCAGAGTTTGCAACCTCTGCTCTCTAAGTCTATTAAATTCTACTAGCCCGTCATCATGGTATCTCATTATAGCTAGTTGTTGCACCTGAAATATTGACTCGGCTGAGGAGAACAGGTCATCAAACTCATTTTCCTTATGTTCAAATTTAGTGAGTTTGGCCTGGTCTAGAACATTATAGACGACTTTCTTCGGGTCGAAACGTCTATTAGGCAGAGTGGCGAGACTTAGGATGTTAATCTTTTCTGCCTCTTTCTGTGCATGTTTATAACCATGCAGAGTATAGACGCCACACCTTAGAGGAAAAGGAGGCCAAACTTGCTTCTTTGAATTTCTGAGAGTCTTTGTAGCTGATGCGGTTGTAAGCTGATATGATATCTCTCGAGCTAATAATTTGTCTGGTATATACAAGGGGAGGATATGACGCATGGCCTGACTGCCGAAAACTCTTACATAAGTGAATTTTTCTTCTCCAAACCAGGTTCCTAAGGCTGTCAAGTCAATCTCTGCCTGAGAGGAGATCTTAGGGTCAGGTCTATCAAAAATTGCATAGTAAATAGGTAGCATGAATCCATTGCAGACTTGATATAAGTGATGTTTATAATGAGCTTTCCATAATTTCTGGTGGTAGATATGAATAGGCATAGGGTCCTGTGGAGTCCATCTCCACCCTACACAGGAACTCGGAAATAAAACAGAGGGTGTCCAAAATGTTAGGCACTAAAGTAAAATGAAGGAATGAACCTATCAGTAAAAACGGGATTTGTTTCTGAATTCAAGATAGTTGTAGCCAACTTATCCGATAATATGTCCCCCCAATCCATGATTTTCACTAATGAACATGCTGCTGCCATCAAAGGTACCATCTCTATGGAAAATGAGAATCATGCAATCCCCACATTCGACACATCATGACTCCAGCATAACAATAAGGAGAGCATAAGGAGTCGACGGAGTACTTACCCGAAGACTCATGTTTGTGTTTCGCCGGGTTCTGTCTCCATTCCCGTATAGGCTCCGACTCAGTTTCATTCTCGTCTCTAAACTTCTCCAGGAAGGCTTTATTATACTTCTTCTCCGGTTCGGGCAAATGGTACATTTGTCTCAAATCATTGCGCTGAAATGAACCGAATACTCTCCCATCAATAGTGCAGAATGTTCTGTTTGTAATTGGAATTTCTTCAATTGCCCATCTCACCACATCCGTATATGGAAGAATTTTCTCTCTAGCGGCTATCCTGTGCAAGTAGGAATCAGCCAAATCTTTTAGAGTAGCATCAGACTTTTGGCTTGAGCCTGTTGTAGCTTGTACCGATGTTCGCTGAGGTTCCTCGGCTTCAACCAGGTTGTAAATGTTCTGCCAAGTAGTACTACCAAGGCCGAGACATGTGGTATCTGAGATTAATCCCTTTTTGCTTGGTCCCGGATCGATGGCATGTTGTCCTGTTACTGCAGAAGCTGAAGTCGTTCCAGATTTCTTAGATTTCTTCCCCATTTGGTCTGAAATCGCTACTGTGGAAAAACTCTGCACAAGAGAAAAGTGAACGTAATGCGGAGAATAGATGGTGAAAACCAAGTATGGAGGAATTGCGTCAATCAATGAATAATGGAAGATTTATCATAAGGCTCCCGCGAATACAATCTCTGAAGGGATTTAGGCATAACTACTCCATTAATTGGTCGTTTAAACCTGTCAATCATTTAAATACGCATTATATCCTTTATTTGCCGAATAATCGTTTAAGCGTGGATTTGATTTTTTGGCGGTTGGACGCAAGCGAATCACTATCGGGAAGAGAAAAGGCTTTTAATGATAATTAATATAATATACCGAAGTCATATCAATCATTTTCGAAAGTCCCGTTTGGCCTTATCGCAATCAGCGATCGGAGGAAGCCTTGGGCAATCTTATTTGAGTTTTTGTGGAATCCCCGATCGCCGATAGTGATATCGCTTAACTCGCATCGGGAGCTTTAAGGAGGAGAGTTCATTATATTCGTATTGCATTCCCCGATTGTCGATTGCGATATCGCATCGGTGCAAGGGGAGGGGCCTTTTATTGTTTGTTTTCCCGATAACCGATGGTTACTCGCGCTTGTCACATCGGGGAGAATCAATGGGTCATGGTTATGCATCCTTTGTTGTTGCGATATGCGATCTTGCGATCGCTTTATCGCAATAATAAAGAATTATTCATCTTATTTTAAGACCGATTATTTATCAACTCAAAAAGGTTTTATAATGTTTTGCTTGTTTCGGGACCTTTAGAGGAGTGATGGGTTAATACCAATTTATTCTAAAAGGGACCCATTTCATATTATAGTTTTCTAAAGTAAAATTTTATGAAATGGGGGGTTGTTGTATAGCACAACACGGAGGTGGGTGGTAAACGTACACGGGCTCGCGATCGCACCAGCGCACGACGCGTGGCGGATGTTACGAGAGAGAAACTGCTTTCCCCGCGGGTTAATGCGCGAGCAACTTACGGGCGCGGGAGGAGCGACTGTCGTTTGATCGCGAGGAAAGATGATCGAACGGTGGGGAATGGTTGCGCGAGTTTCTGCGATAGGAGTCGTTAGATCAAGGTAGCGGAGATCGACAGTTGGGGTTACAAGGCGACTTTATTAAGGCGAGTGGGCGTGCGGGCGCAGGTTAAGCGTCCGGGGCTTAAGGAAAAGGGGCTTATGCAAGGTTACAGAAGTAAAATGGAGACCGCAGGAACACGAGAATATAGGGGGAGTGAAGGGGAAAACCGAGGCAGCGGGGTGAAAGGGAGTAAGCAAGGTGAAGGAGGAGGAAGACAATAATCGGTGCAGACCTCTCCTGAGCCAGAAAATGAGGACCGAACTCACTTTTGCTCCTCGAAAATCATCAACTTGTAGCAGATCTAACACTGGCTCCTTCTTGGGATGAGATCCTCCCTGCTAGGTCTCACGAACTGCAAACCAATGCCTTCATACAAATCAAGCTTAAAAACATTGCCTAGTATTCCATTGGGCATGGAGTCTAATTAAGTTTATGCTAAAACCTGTAAAAGAAAATACTTACAATCATTAAGCCTCGAAAACCTTAAACAACATAAATATTCAAAAATTGGCCATCTGCAAGACCATCAAAACAGTTTCTCTGCCTCTCGGCCCGTTCATCATAGATCTGCAAAATTGGGTTGATTTGATCCTCTACCTCAAAGACTTTAGGGCATTTGACCTTATCTGGTAGATATGGATCAAATTTCATCCCCTTTCTGTATGCTCTCATCCTTGGATGTTCATCATGGGAGCCTTTGTACACCTGTTGAATGACAATGTTTGTTGTGTACTTGTTTGTGTCGTTCGTGGCCTGCACCATTAATATAAATGGTGAATCAATGTGTTCTTGTGTGGAGAACACAAAGACTTCTTCTGCTCCTGCAACTTCCTTAGAACAATCCACATCCAAGGAGGTGTCCCACATCTATGCACCCTCTTCCTCTGTGATCTGATAAACTGCCCCTTCAAGCTGAGTGGAGGCCACCTGGGCAGGTTTCAGAATATCAAGACTGAGGTAATCAGTGTCAGCCTTGGGAATGGAGCTATGACCTGCCTCAGTGCCTGGGGGGCAATTATGAGGGATTTTCTTTTGAGCAAACAGAGAAACATAAGATGATGGGGAGCATTCTTCTCCCCTTTTAATCACTGGGCTGGGGATAACAGCAAGCTGGTCAATTTGCAAATTTGCATAGCCATTAGAAGATGAGCTGGCTGTAGGCTCTTCAAGGATGGTGAGGTCTGCGGCGAGTTGTTGCTGCTGATAAGCTTGTTGTTCTGCAGGTACAACAAACTGATGAGCAATGCCTCTACATAATGCTTCTTCATAGGCAGCTCTGGTCAGGAAAGGGGCACTACCCTTATCTTCCAAACCATGGACCTCCTCCTCTTCTTCAAACTACTCTTCTTCCATGACTATATTCTGAAAAAGGGTCTTCACCCTTTTGTCTTCGTTTGCATCTTTGTTTCTTTGCAAAATCTGCAACTGCTCACTTGCTCCTCTATATAGATTTGGCTTTGGAAGAGCAAAGGTACTAGGAGCTCCTACTTCTTGAGAATATTGCTCAGCCTCCAATCTGGAAACTTCAGAGGCCAATAACTCTATCATCCTGGCCAATTTATCAATCTCAAGATCTGAGGATGATGAGGACTCACCCCCCTGTCTTCTTCTTTCAGCATCACCTTCGAGTCTTTCTGCAGCCATGAAGTTTGATTCTACTTCAAAGGCTGCATATTGCATATCAGCCAAAGAAGCACATCTTCTTTCTCTTAACAGCAGGCAGAACTGAGAATCGAAGGCATTGGCATAAGTAAGCATAGCAGAAGTAGGGGTAGGCTTTATTTCAGCCAGCATTCTGCTGTACATATGGTTGAATTTGATGTTGAAATCAGACAATAGCTCACCATCTTCCCTCTGCAAGTTCCAAATTCAGTATGATAATAGAGCAGATCTCTCTTATCCCCCCAATGCTTTAGGAACACATCATCTAAAGCCTCAATGCCTATAATAGACCTAGGGGGTAATTCTCTAAACCATTTTCTAGCTTCTCCCTCTAGGCTTTGGACAAAAACCCTCATCCACACATCCTCTTCATTGATATCCAAGTTGTCAGCATAGCTATAAAAAGATTCAAGGTGCTCTTCCGCTGTTACTCCTTCTTTACTAGTGAACTTAGGCATATTTTCCTGATAATATCTTACAGGCATGGCATTCAAAGGGACAGGCAAGACCAAGGTTCCATACCTAGCAGCAACGACTCTTTCTATCTTTGTAGGAGCTTATTGACCTGCCACGACTGAGGTAGGTGGAATGATACTGGTAGACTGAGTGATATGGATCAATGAAATGGACGACAGAGACAGAGGAGTGTGATAGACAGCATGGGATGCTTTCTTTGGACTCAGATTTGAAAGGGAAATGAATGAACAGGAGCTGTATGAATCTTTGAAGGTATTTCTACACTAGCAGAGATACATGGGATTGTTTAGGCTTACCTGATCCCGATGCTCCTTTCTGCAAAGTTTTCTTCTGTTTAACAATCTTCTCAGGGTCGGGCACTTGTTCAGCTAGTGATTTCTGAGGATTTCTTTGAGCATGCCTCACAAACTGAGCTAGGACTGTGATGTGGAGTCGCCAAAGGTTGGTCTTCCTCCAGTGGAGTCGCCAGATAGATGACTACAACTAGAAATGTGTCCAAACCTTGTCTATCATCAAATTTTGGAACTATGTCGTCTCCCAGGGAAGTTGAGCTTCAATCTCCTCTCCCCGGCAACGGCACCAATTAATGTTATCACCCCAAGAAACTCTCCTAGGTTGTATCTCGAAGATGCTCGGGAACATTACAAAACTCAACAAAAAGTTGGAAATGGATGAACGGAATGAATGATGCTTGTTCAAGCCAGATAACCACTTCTACTATGCTTAAGTCCAGACATGGGTGAACACCCCCAGACTACAAGGCTTTAGACCACCAATCACTCACAGTTTAAGGAATAGGTGAAGATGGAGAATACTGACTACACCAGCAGATGCACAAGACCATGTGATGGCCGGCTGCAACTAGTAAAAAGGTCTGCAAATCTATTTCCTACTGCACAGACAGGATGACAACTCTCTAGCACTAAAATAACAGAAACCTGCATAACGCATTCAATGATACATACTAGATTCTAACACAGAGGTGGGATGACAGCCCCTCAAATGCTAAATATCAAGAGCACATGAAAAATGCATAACAGGCAGAGCCTAAAACAGAGAAGAAGTGGAAAGTAAGCAATTAGCAGCAAAAGAAGCTTGTATTAGCTGAAAATGAAGACCAGACGCTGCAAGTATCACAGTGGTTACAGTCTCCAGAAGTTGAACCTTACATCAAAACCAAAACCATCAACCCTGATTACATCTGTTTTTTGGGTATATATAGAGTTTCATTACAAAAATGCTATGCTACTCTATGCGTGGAGAGGTCATAATGGACCACCAACCGCTTTAACTGTCTAATATGGATCTCTGCTGCAATTTGACTGCTTCAGTGAACAAAATTGATTTTGTCGGACACTCTGCTGTACTTCTCGAGCAGGTGGAATGTAATATGGATGGAGTTCCATAACTGATAAATGCGTTTAACTGCTCGAGGCAGGTCCTTTTCCTTCTTGGCCATTCTGTTTCTTGAATGCAATTGTTGGAGATTAACTGCACAAGGTACTGGTAGTTGATCGTCGTTATCCTTCGGGAGCACAGAACAGTGAAAGGAGTGTGGATTTCATGGCAGGTGGACAGAGTGAACAGCGGAACGAGGTTGTCCGTCGGATTGCACAGATCGACGGCGGAGACAGCACAACAGGGGCTATCGGGAAAAATATGATCAGGCAATCGTGAGCCATTGGATCTCGGGCGGATAGATCCAAAGACTATCGGGCGGACAAGTTGCGCGGGAGATAACGAGCAGGGACGGTACGATGGGCAGTAAGCGGTATTCCCCACACCGCTTTTCGAAGGTGGGTGGTAAATGTACATGGGCTCGCGATCGCACCAGCGCACGACGCGTGGCAGATGTGACAGGAGAGAAACCGCTTTCCCCGTGGGTTAATGCGCGGGAGGAGCGACTGTCGTCCGATCACGAGGAAAGATGATCGGATGGTGGGGAATGGTTGCGCGAGTTTCTGCGATGGGAGCTGTTAGATCAAGGTAGCGGAGATCGATGACTAGGGTTACAGGGCGGCTTTATTAAGGCGAGTGGGCGTGCGGGCGCGGGTTAAGCACCCGGGGCTTAAGGAAAAGGAGCTTATGCAGGGTTACAGAAGTAAAATGGAGATCGCAGGAGCACGAGAATATAGGGGGAGTGAAGGGGAAAACCGAGGCAGCGAGGTGAAAGGGAGTAAGCGAGGTGAAGGAGAAGGAAGACAATAATCGGTGCAGACCTCTCCTAAGCCAGAAAATGAGGACCAAACTCACTTTTGCTCCTCGAAAATCATCAACTTGTAGCAGAGCTAACAGGGACCTCCCTCCACCTACTCCTCCAGAAGACAATAGTGATGAGATGGATATCCTAGAAGGTCCTTTTATGCCTGAATCCGAGAAGGAGATCGTTAATGATCCCATGGACCCTATGGACTCTTTGGATCCTCCTCCATGTCATCCCCCTACAAAGAAAAGACCATTGTGGCTCAAGGACACATTACAAGACGTTGAGAAACATGTTGTTTCTCGGGGAACTTTCAGGGAAAGCAAGAAGCCATGCAGGTACCAAGCCTATGTTGTAGCCATGAGCAAGATAATTTAAGCCAAACCTAGTACCTTTGAAGAAGTTGTGAAGGAACAAGTCTGGAAGGATGCAATGGCTGAAGAATATGAGTCCATTGTGAAAAATGATGTATGGGATATTGTGTCGAAGCTAAAGGGAAAATCTACGGTAACCTCCAAATGGCTCTACAAAGTCAAGCATGGGGCTGATGGAAGCATCGAAAAATACAAGGCAAGGTTTGTAGCCCGCGGTTTCACTCAAAAAGAGGGAGAAGATTACGATGATACATTTTCTCCTGTGGCCCTATACACAACCATTCATTCGATAGTAGCCCTTGCTGCAAGTCAAGGATGGACTCTCTGCCAAATGGATGTGAAGATCGCCTTCTTACATGATTTGCTTCAAGAAGAAGTGTATGTTGAACAACCTCTAGGATTTGAAGTTCATAATAGGATGACCCATGTATGTTGATTAAAGAAAGCTCTCTATGGATTGAAGCAAGCCCCTCGTGCTTGGTATGCTTGTATCGACAATTACTTGATAAAGTTAGGATTCACTAGGAGCAATGTTGATCCAAATGTGTACTTCAAAACGGTCAAAGATATGCCTCTCATTTTGGTATTATATGTTGATGACTTATTCATGACAGGTTCAGACCCTCTCATTCTAGAATGTAAGAGGGAGTTAGCTTCCGAATTTGAGATGAAAGACCTTTGTCTGATGCACTATTTCCTGGAATTAGAAGTATGGCAAAAGTCAGGCTAGATTTTACTTTCACAAGGAAAATATGTTGTGAAACTCCTAGAGAGATTTGGCATGGTTGAATGCAATTCCTTGCCTACTCCTATGGAAATGAATTTCAAGAAGTTGCGTGGAGAAGTTGCTGGACCAGACATAGAAAACCCTTCTGAGTATAGACAATTGGTTGGTGCCCTAATGTTTCTTGTGAATACTCGCCTTGACATATGCTTCACAGTTAACACTTTGAGTCAGTTTATGATCGAGCCTCATCGTGTACATTGGGTTGATGCCAAACATGTTCTCAGATATCTACATGGGACTATTAACCTTGCACTAAGATATGTCGTTGGACATGTTAGACAACATGGATATACAAATGTAGATTAGGCCGGTAATGTTGTCGACATGAAGAGTACTTTCGGACGTTGTTTTAGTCTAGGATTTGCCATGATATCATGGATGAGCAAGAAGCACAAATCCGTAGCCCTTAGCACTACTGAGGTGGAGTATATTGCATCTAGCCTTGGGAGTTGTGAAGCAGTTTGGTTGAGGAAGCTCTTAGGAGAGCTATTTGAGCAGGTTCTGGACACGACAATCATCTATTGTGATAACAAAAAGTGGGATTCGCTTGTCCGAGAATCTTTTGTTTCACGAGAAGTCAAAGCATATTGAGATCAGATATCATTACATCTGTGGCATGGTGCAGAGAGGAGCTGTGAGACTCCATCACATTTCGACAAATGAGCAAATAGTCGACATCCTCACCAAGCCTTTGCCGAAAGGGAAGTTCTTGGTCTTCATAGAGCATTTTGGATTAGTTGAGATGACCCTTTCGAATAGGGGCCCTAGGTTGATCAAGAACACTAGGCAATGCTCTTCCCCCTTGTTTGAGCTCCCAAGGTGTGGAATGGAGCTATAGGGCTCGTGGGGATGAGAGAGCTCTGACCGATAATATGTTGCAACCTGAGATCTCCCCTAGTCAAAGTATGCCCCAGTTCATGTCCTACCTACGTTGTGGGATAACCTCTCCCATCTGGCCAATGGGTTGAGGGACTTGGGATAGAGTGTGATCCCTAACCCTTGCAGTAGGTGGATCTCGCCAAAGTTGGTGGAGGCATGTGTTCTACCATCTGACTCTTTAGGGCTAAGATGGATGATCAAGGACAATAGGGTAGAGTGTGATCCTCATGTTCATCTCACCTATTGTCAAGGACTTTGGGATAAAGTATGATCCCTATACTTGGGACAGGTTGGTCTCGCCCATTATCTTTGGATTCGAGTGGTAGTTATGGCTCCCCAATGATGATGATGATGATGATTCTGGGTGGTAGTAGAATATCCCCAATGGTGACAGAGGCAGGGTGGTAGTTGGAGCTCCCCTGCAACATTTCTTCTTCTTTAGATTAGAGAATGTTCAACATGAGATGAGCAAAGATAAGCAGAGACAGTATATGATGACAGAAGGATATGATGATCGATGGACAAAATATTGACAGGTGGAATTCTCCCTAGTTGAGAGGGAGTGTTAAATTATGCAATTAGGATTAATTCCACTTGGGATAGCGCATTTGATGAAGATAATTGTTGCATTAATTTCTTCTCTTCGAGAGGACCAAAATCGACCTAAAGATCACCCATTTTGGACAAGCAAAAGTTGGAATTTTAATTTATTCTCACTCATGTAAAATTGTTAAGGTCGGCCTCACATTTATGTAGGCTCAAGATGCCAATTCGAATTGTCTTTTCACCCACTTGGATTGGTATAAATACAAGAGACATCACACCTCATTTGGAGCATGAATCAACACAACATATATTCTCTCTCTCTTATTATTGGTTGACTCCTCTCACATGTGCGAAGGACAAAAATATACCTTTGACTAGGCTGAATTGCAGGGTTGTTTCAGGGCATTGACCTGCATTGACTTGGGCACGTTTGGCATGCTTTGACTGTGTTTTCTTTGGGACTCCTTATGTTTCAAGAGGCCGCATTGGAGGGCACGGAATCTAAGGAGATCTGGGCACTTTGACTGCAAACTTCACCTCTGCATTAGCCGAGTTTCACTGTTCATATTGGCATTGTTTTAACATATTTTTAATCTGCTGAGGGTAAATTGAAAGCCCTTTGACCGAGCCACTGGAGGAAAATTTTGACCCTTGACCATTGATTGGTTAGGGTTGACTCTAATGTTGCTGACTGCTATTGACCGAAACAGATTAGAAAAGGTTCAAATTTGACCATTATTGGCTACATCTCTTTACTTTGTGTTTGCTTTAGATAATAGTTTGATATTGAATATTGACATTGGATGTTGGCTAAGTCAAAGTTTGACTTTGACTCTTGGATGATGTACTCTTTCTACTGAACATTTGAAGACAATCTAATAAGAAGAAGATTTGCAAGGGTTTTCCCCACAGTGGGTTTTGCCCTGGTCTTTGACCAAATTTGTGTCTCTTATCTCTTGGTTGTCTTTTTATGTGCATTTGTTTATTTGTTCTATCTACTATTGCTCTACTGTCATTGGAAAATTAAAGTGAAATTGAGAAATTGAATGTTATTAAATATTGCTGAAATAATTGCAACATAGAACAAGTGATGAAAAATTAACGAAAAAGTCATCTATCACTCAGGAGATTGAAGGTTAGGGATTTAACCCAAAATGAAATTATAAAATAAGCCCAAGGGAGAGGTGAAGACACATTGTGATTAAAGAAGCAATTTTCTCAAGAAGTGTGCAACAAAGGTTTTCCAAAAGGAGAATTTGTGATGGTCGGGTTTGAGGAGAGAGACCAAAACTTGGAGGAAAGTAGAGGCCAAGATTTTGTGTAAGCCAAAACTTGGAGAGAGAGATTTACAGTTGGTTGTGTGGAGCAAAGGAAGGTGAGACTTCAACCAGGAAGCAAAAATTATTCCAAAGTGCAACCATACAATGGAGGACGAATTATTACAGCTGGGGGGCTGACACTTTGCCAGGGTCGAGTCATCTTCTAGAGCCGCTGATTTCCTTGGGCCGAAAATCCAGTGGGCAAATTTCAGGTACAAATATTTACTATAATTTCTATGTATTTCTTTGTGGGTCAAGGTGCTAAATTTTCCAGATTAATAAAAGCGAAGGGAGATTGTTGGGCAGAAAAATTTTGTTGTTCTTGTGGTGATTTTCCTATTTATTTTCGTTGCATAATTTTTATGGTAAAGTTAAAAATACTAATGTGTTTATTTCCAGCAATTTTAGAATTATTTTTGCATAAATGATTCTATGGGTATACAATAATTGTGGATAAAAAATTGATTAGACCTATCAGACCATCTACAGATAAGCCCCTAGAGTTATTAATATGCTTAACTTTTGACAATAGAAGCAATTTAGAGCCTTTATGTTTATGTATTCTCATTCATATATCGATTGCATTAGAAGTTATTTTGTAATAGTCACCCTTAGATGCTATGTACATGAGAAAAGTTTGCATATTTTATGTATAATGATCTAGATTTGCATGAATACACATGAAAATATATATTTTTAATCAAAATTTGAATACTTTATGTATCTTAGTCAATTGGTTTTGTCTCTATTTTCTTTACCAGTTCCTAATTTGGAGTTGAACAGCTCGATCCTAATAACATTGGGCAACATACTCTACATCAAATAATGACATAGTATGGGATGATAGTGGATATCTTGGCATGGGGGATGGGTTTGTGCTAGGGAGGGTTGGACAACAAGCTTGATAAAGATCAAGGCTTCAACTTTGCAAAATGAATGCCTCACATAGTACTCCCCCTTTGTAGCAAACTCTTGTGCTCAAACTTCTGAGGTATCAAAACCATGTTACCCTATAATACAGTGTATCCAAGTAGGAATGACTTTGTGGATTCCAATGAATGTACATGCGTTCATACCCATGTTTGCTTCCAAAAAAAACTGCTCGACCTTCAACAAAGACAGCCCAACAGGTGATTCAGTATAACTCTAAAATATGGATAAGTTGAGAATATTCCACTTTATAGATCCTAACAGAGGTGCAACATAATTAGCACCTTCATAGACAACAACATGGTGCATCAAAAGACCTCTGAATATCCCTATGGACAGTGACAACGCTGGCTCTAGGACATTATGACATTCTCATATATCCAAACATCAAAATCCTTAACTTTGGATACCACATCTGAAAGATGCTGAACAAGTTTGACACATCAGAAAGTCAAAGAATCACCGTCATTGAAAGAAGCAATTACAGTACATACCTACATAGAGAAGATGACCTCCGTAATACCCATGCTAGATCCAACTTAGCATTCTTTAATGATTTTTTCCCAACGACTGCTATACAGACTTCCTGAAACAGGACAATTAAAGTGCATTAGTGCTACGAGAGTTCTGTCAACATGGGCAGTAAACAGTGACCGATAATGCAAGCAATATAACAGGCTTTCATGCAGATAAAGTTTTGCATGAAACTTATATGTATCATTTACTGACAATCAAAGCAAGGAAGTAAACAAAAAATCTCATCCCGCACTCCTTATGTACCATGTTCAAAGAAAGCAATATTTCATGTTAAAGTTGGAGGAAGACAGAAAAAAGACATTATTTACAACAGCTCAAAACAAGAGCCACTTAGAAAGACCGGTTGATGGCCTTTCCAATAATCCCCAACAGGTGAAAACCAAAACCTAACTCTAATGTAGATGAGAAACTAGTAATGCAGGAAGAATAGGAAACGAGTCTTACAAAGCACGCTTGAAGAACGCTGGTTCTCTTGCTCTTTCAGTAGGTGATTCATACAATTAGACAACTCCTGGCTTCCTAGACACTCAAAAAGCACATCCCCTACCAGATATTATAAAGAAGACATGTGAAATTCTTACCTCCGTTCTTCTAAAGGAGAAATTTAAATCATCTTATTCAGGGGCACTTGCACAGTAGTTTCATTGAAATCCTTTCACTAGCCAGCAATGCTATTGCCAAAAATATGCACCAATTCCCCTTCCAAGTACTTCAGGTTTGAAAGCAAGTATACCCTCACCATATTTCAAAGTTTGCAACTTTTGAAGATGGTCCAAGCATCTTTGCCTTCTCAATCTGTTTTCAAGCAAAGGCTATCATGCCATCTCCGCTGTGGCATATTCCAATCACAAATTTGTTTCACCCAAATGTCTCTATTATCCTTGATCCAAAGCTCTCCAGATAATCTGTGTGCTGCTCCATTTATTCATTGCAGTTTAAGAACTCTTCGAATGACTCCAGGAAGCTACACAGTTATGATTGCCATTTCTTTGGTACATGCCAGGAGAAATGATTTGCCACAGAATTAGTGCTGAAATGAGAATATAAGAGGATGATGAAATGGAAGATTAAGCAATAGCAATATTCACAAATAGTTCATACGAAGTTAAGGCATGAAGTAATAAAGTACCATTCAGACAATTGTTGACTTGAAACATAAGTGTGCCCCGTTTTTGACCACCAAGAGAACAATATGCATTCTCAGATTATTGAACATTCAGCTGAGAGTCACCAATAGTCCCCACAAGTACACAGGCCATCCTTGAAATGATGGAATCGATTTGAATCCCTTACAATAATCTCTCGCCCAGCAATCTGAGTTATGAACTTAGATGCTGTATGACAGTCACCACAGACACGAAGGTTTTTAAAAATTCTGATAGGAGTACCTGGATGTGTGTTGATCAGACCAAAAGCAATGGCCAGCTTCTCACTGTGGTGGAATATAGAGTGTTCCTTCTGCTCCTGCTCCACATCATGTAGCACAAAGTGTGTGTCAGGAACATACCCTGCAGCTTTCATTTGACCACTCAATCTGTCTACCATTTCATAAATATCTTCTGTCTGTGGATGTGACTTATCTTCTGCAACAAACACATGGACATGGTTCTTGACCTCAATCCAACTGTGTCCTGGCTCCTTTTTCACTCCCCTCTCTTTCATCAATTTCCTCACCTTTGCTACATCAGCCCATCTTCCAGCTGCAGCATAAATATTTGATAATAACACGTATGTTCCAGAGTCTTGTGGCTCCAACTCAAGAAGACATTCTGCCACACGTCTTCCTACCTCCATGTTGCCATAAATTCTACAGGCACCCAGAAGTGTTTGCCATACCAAAGCTCCAGGTTTCACAGACATTTTATTGATAAAGTCCTCTGCCTCATCAAGATGGCCAGCACGGCCAAGGAGGTCAACCATGCAGGCATAGTGCTCCATTCTGGGGATGACATTATAATCAGCACTCATGGAATCAAAGTGGTAACGAGCTTCTTCCACAAGGCCAACATGGTTGCATGCAGAAAGGACACCCACAAATGTAATATAGTTAGGTTTCATGTCTTCCTCTTGCATCTTTCGGAAAAGTTGGAGAGCTTCCTTACCATACCCATGCTGAGCATATCCCACAATCATTGCAGTCCACGATACAACATTGCGTTCAGGGAGTGTGCAGAAAATTGTGTATGAATCCTCTATGCTTCCACATTTACCATACATGTCAACAAGAGCGCTCCCAACAAAAACATCCGACTCAATTCCAGTTTTTATTGTGTAGGCATGGACCTGTTTGCCTTGTTCCAAAGCAGCTAAGCCTGCGCATGCCCTAAAAAGGCTGGTGAACGTGAACTGATTTGGCATGTCACCATCTTGCCGCATGTGGCAAAAGAAACTTAGTGCAGCCTCGCCCTGCCCGTGTTGAGCATATCCTGCAATCATGGCTGTCCACAAGACAGTATCTTTTTTACGTATTTTCACAAAGACATGACGTGCATCTTCTAGTTTCCCACATTTCAGATACATATCAACAAGGGAACTAGCCACAAATTTATCTCGATCAAATCCTGTTCTAAAAATGTGGGCATGAACCTGCTTTCCCAGTCCTAGTGTGTTAAGGCTAGTACATGCCCTAAGAACACTACTAAAGGTGAACTCATTCGGCTTCATATCTGGAGATTGTCCTCGGCAAAAAAGTTCCAAAGCTGCCTCACCATCCCCATTAAGTGCATAACCTGCTACAATAGCATTCCATGACAGAAAACCTTGCATTGGCATCTCATCAAACACTTCACGTGCAATATCCAGGCTCCCGCATTTAGCATACATTGTAATCAGAGCATTCCCTACAGACATATATGGTTCAAATCCTGTTTTAATGACATGGCAATGGATCTGCCCACCCTCTCTCAAAGCTTCTGAATTCGCACAGGCGCTAATAAGGCTGGTGTAAGTGAACTCGTTACCATTAATACCTGCCCATTGCATCTGTTTAAAGAGTTGAAAAGACTCCAAGCAATACCCCTTCCGAGCATAGCCTGCAATCATTGCACTCCATGAAACGACATTTGGGCAGCACATTCTGTCAAACACTTGGCATGCATCCTCTAAACTTCCACATTTTGCATAGACATCAACGAGTGTATTCCCCAAAAACACATCAGATTCAAGCCCAATCTTACTGATACGTGCATGAACCTGTTTACCCTCTTCCAGAGCTGCCAATCTAGAACATGCTCCGAGTATAATGGCAAAAGTAAATGGGCTTGGCCTCATGCCCATCTCTTCCATTTCACACAAAAGCTTCAGAGCTTCTTCTCTAAACCCATGTTGAACATATCCCGCAATTATGGCGTTCCATGAGACGATATCTCGTTGAGTACTTTTGTCAAACAGTTTGCGTGCATCAACCAGAACACCACATTTTGCATACATGTTGACAAGCCTGTTCTCTAGATATCTATCAGGCTCGAATCCAGTTTTTATCATGTGAGCATGGACTCTCCTGCCCTCTGCAAGTGCCTTCGTCTTTACACAACCCTGCAGGAGATGAACGTAAATACTTGAGTCCGCACGAACGCCTAAACGATCCATAAAATGCAGGATGTTCAGCGCCTTTTCCAATCTCCTCTCTTGGCACAATGTATTATTGGTTATTTTTTGTTGGTCATAACTATGGTTTCCAGTTGGGTTTCTGTCAACCGATATGGCAACCATTGAAATACCACATCCGATGCTTTTATGTGCATTTATGAACCAATTCCACAGTTGAAGACTTGCAAGTTCGAGTAGGTGAGTTGATTGCCTGTGATTTTTCAATACAGTTATCTTCTGCGTCTTCACAATCATGCTTGCCCTTCCAATTCATCCATTACTACCCATTGCTCCAATTACAATTAGCAGTCCCTTCAACGTATAACGCTGGTAGAAAAGTAAGTTCAAATTTTACGGCTTTCACGTCCCTGCACTTAAACATTTTTTTAAAGTCAAATTTCTATTCATAGTTTCAAAAAGAAATACATAGAAAGAAGTAGGTAAGAAATACATAGAAAGAAAACGTAGTAGTCTTATCAGGTTTGAAACTCGTAGGGATCATGAACCTAAATATTTTTTTTAAGTTAAATTTCTGTTTATAGTTTTAAAAAGAAATATATAAAAAGAAAATTTAGGTAAAAAATACATCAAAAAAAATTAGGTAGTTTTATCAGATTTGAAACTAGTAGGTAGTCTTATCAAGTTGGTTGAATATCACTGAAACATATTACAATGAAACAAAAAAATAAAGAAAGACAGAGTTCACAATTTCAAAAGCCATAAATTTTACTAAACAAACAAAACATATAAAACACTTGTATTCATGTTAGTGGTCAGAGGTGAGCGTTGGGCACCTACAGCGTAGGAAACTTTTTCCCACCTTGAACCATTGACGTACTCCCGGTGAGGCGACCCCTCACAATTCTAACAAACCAAAACCCACAACGGGCTCGCCAATGGCACTACCCCACAGCCCAAAACCTTATGAACTAGCTGGGGAGGTGCACTTCAATAATCCCGCTCCAATAAAGGCAAATTTGCAACCAACCCGGACAAAAACCGCACCAAACAAACCAGAAGCCACAACAAACCACCCTCATCAAAGGCACATACACCATGTTCCTTGCAAACTTGCTCTTGCCAAGTCCAATTCGGCAATATACAGCTACTCATACCCACCAGCAAGGGCAGAATCTTCTACGACAATGCCCCTTCGACTGGCCTGGAACACCTCTGCAACACCCTCCTCTTCTCCCAACACTCCACACACAGGATCCAAAACTCTCTCCTTTGCAAAATGACCATCGAACACCCCGCCACCCTTCATCCATAACATTAATGCATTCACCACCCTTAGCGAAACCTAATATGACTTGTGTTTTCCCACATCAAGATTTAGTATCTCTCATACTCAAAATAATATAAGATGACCAACCTGCAATCCTGTAGCAAGTGCCTCGTCTCAGTTCCTCACCCCATTAGAAAACCTCTAATAAACATTTTGCTCAGTTCCTCGCCCCCATTAGAAAACCTCTCATAAACATTTTGCTAACGCAACCGAAGACAATTTTAAACGGGTTAAGCTCATATGGTAATTTGGAACTTTATATATATATTTTACCCCTTTAACAAAGAAGGAACAATCCTATTTAAATTTGAACGGTTATGTTTTTAATGGAAACAATAAATAAATATATGTTTTTAATTGAAAATAATAAATAAATAATGGTCACTATTCATTTGGGTAATAAATTTTAAATATGTTTTTGGTAATAAATTTATATATATATATATATATATATATATGATGATTTTTCAAGGCTGCTGATATATACCTATGATCTACGGATTGACCTAGCGCTGTGCCAAGCCAACTGATCGCGCTGAGTCCTCGGCCATGCGGCTGCCTGATGGCTACCGAGTGGTGCAGACAGAGCCTTCCTGGCAGGCTGATTTGCCATCCGATCAAAGTGTGTAGTGCTGAGCTGCCTGCCCCTACATCGAGCTGAGACTTCGGCCCTGCGGCCACCTGAGGTCTTTCGTGTGGCATGGCCAGACTTGACTATGCCCGGAGAGATCGGGGGGAGCTCGACGAGCTGAGATCTCCCTCATGGAGTCTTCTACGCCCTCCCCCGCTGAAGCAGAGGCCTTCTCAAATCTGTTAAACTCGCTGCCTAAAAAGAAATCTATAGAGGCGTCAAAATTTGTGAAACGACTTGATGATATCTCGGAGATCTCACTCCTGCCTGAGAAACCGATCCAGGTTGCCCTTTCTTTGTCTGAACGTGCCTTGGTGGGACAGTTCACCGGCCTCTGGCCCTCCCCCAGATCCACTGAAAGCTGGGTCTCAAGGAACTGGGCACCTCTGATATCGGGCAAAGTCACTTCTTACTTTCTGGGGAAGGGTTTCTTCCTATTCGAATTTTCAGAAAAGGAAGATAAGGATCTGATCTTTCGAAATGGACCCTACTTCATGGGTCCTCAAGGATTGTATCTCAATAAGTGGATGCCAGACTTTGATCCAGCAGTCGACGTGCCCTCTGCCGTGCCTGTGTGGGTCAGATTGCCTAACCTGCCAATGCATTGTTGGAACTGGGAATCCCTCAAGCACATCGGGAATACCCTGGGTAAATTTATTAACCGAGCTAACAGCAAAGATCAATATGATTGTGCAAGAATTTGTGTTGAAGTCGACCTTGAGGTTGGCCTGCCAGAGGCAATAAAGATCAGAGTTGGCAGTTGGACGCATCTCCAAAAGCTAGATTATGAACAGCTGTCGTTCAAATGCAGGAAGTGCCAGGTCTATGGCCACTTTGCCAGAGGATGTCCAAAAAACGCTGAAACAGAGAAAGGCAAAGAGGACGGGTGGATGCAGGTCAAAAGGACAAAAAACAAAGCCCCAAAAACAGGAAACGCCAATGGGAAAGCAAATCAAATGGGGTCTCAAAAGCCACATAGGGAAGAGCAAGGAAATAGATTTATACAACTCAGCTCAGCATCAGAGGAAGTCCATGAGGTAGAGACACAAAAAGAAGAATTGGCTCAAAAAGAGCCCCCCCAAGATCCAAAGCAAACAGGTAGTAAAACAGACAGAATGGAAGATACACCCTCAGAAGAGGCTGAGGAAGTGCAAGGTTCAGAGGATTCCGAAGAAGAAGGAGAGATAGGAGAAACACAAACCTCGGCTAGAAGATCGTTGAGGGGCAGAAAATCAACCCGTGAGAAAAGAGAGCAGGAGACATACAAAGACAAACTGCAAGGAAGTCAACCCACTCTCGAGAAACTTCTGGCTAAGACTCCGAAGATGAACAGAAATCCGCCCCAGAGCTCTAAAGGAGCTCTCCACTCCAAAAATAAATAATGAGAATCATCTCTTGGAATTGTAGGGGTATGGGGAGCAAAATCAAGGAAGAAGCAGTAAAAAGTTTGATAAGATCCGAATATCCTGACATACTCCTCATCCAGGAGACAAAAATGGAAGACAAGGCTTTCCTCCATATAGGCAAAAATCTTTGGAAAAAAAGTGAAGGGCAAGCAGTCTCAGCCAGAGGTGCCTCAGGAGGTCTGGGTACCCTTTGGAACCCAAGCAAGCTCACAAGGGTGAAAGAGATTGCCAATACCCACTGGCTATTCTCAAAACTAAAGCACGTTGATACAGATGAGACTCTTTGTCTCTTCAATTTGTATATCCCGGTCAATGCAGGAGAAAAAAAGAATTGTTGGGATTCTATCAGAGAGCTGGCAGAAACTGAAGATCTAGCAAATATTATCATCGCGGGAGATCTTAACCTTACACTATCTACGGTTGAGAAACGTGGTGGGAGCATAGTAAGGGATCCACAGCGAGGGTGGGCTGAAGATCTACTCCAGGATTGGGACTTAATTGACATCAAACCTTCGTCGGGTAAGTATACCTGGTCCAATAAAAGGCTTGGTCCAGGCCACATCGCCGCAAGGTTAGATCGATTTCTTGTTCAAAGCTCTTTTTTACTTCTTGGTCTAGATACTAGAATGCATATTCTTCCATGCAGCGTCTCTGATCACAGGCCCATTAAGCTAGATCTCTCGGCTCACTAGGATAAAGGCCCCACTCCTTTTAAATTCAACTCTCTTTGGATCAAGGAGCAAACCTTCTTGCAATTAGTGAAGGATATGTGGAAGCAACCAGTGAATGGTTCTCCATTCTTTGTGTGGGAGGAAAAACTCAGGAGAGTGAAGTCAGCTCTTAAAGTTTGGGCAAAATCTCTCCCAAACCCTACAACGGAAAGAAAGAAGTTACAAGAGTAGCTAGAAACCCACCAGCTTAATTCAGAAAATGAGGAAATCACAAAAGAAATCCTCGAAACAAAAGCAGATATTCAGCAAAAGTTGCTTAAAGCAAGCCTGGCTGAGGAAGAATATTGGAGGATCAAATCTCGCAGGCTATGGCTCAAGGCAGGTGACAGAAATACATCCTTTTTTCATAAACGAGCTCAAGCTCGTAAAAAATCCAACAGCATCACCGAAATTAGGGAAGAGAACTCTATTCATAGAGACACTCAAAGCATAAAGACTGTGGCCTTTCAACACTTTAAAAAGCTTTATAGCGAAAAAGAGGAACAAGCTCAAATTCCATTGATTGTAAATGAGGTTCCCAAGCAGATATCTAACAGAAAGAATCAGTTCTTGGAAGCAGAAGTCACAAACAATGAAATCAAAGCCGCCCTCTTCTCTATGGAGTCGGACAAGGCTCCAGGCCCTGATGGCTTTACAGCCAGATTCTTACAGCACAGTTGGCAGATTATTGAAAAAGACTTGTGTAGGATGGTACGGAAGTCTCAAAACTCTCAAAAGATAGGGGGAAGCACTAATTCAGTTTTCTTGGCCCTTATCCCCAAGGAAAGAGGTACAAATTCTTTCTCCAGATTCCGCCCTATTTCACTTTGCAATATTGGCTATAAGCTGATAACAAAAGTGATTGCGAACAAGTTGAAAACAATTCTCTCGGACATCATCCCAGAGAACCAGGGGGGCTTCATTCAAGGAAGACAGATAGCAGACAACTATATCTTGGTTCAAGAAGCAATCCACTCAAGTTTTTCCCAGAAGGAGAAAGGAATGGTTATCAAACTTGATCTTGAAAGTGCCTTTGATAGGGTTAGACACAGATTCTCGCTGGAGGTTCTACATAAATTCTGGTTTGGGCATAAGTTCATCAATTGGATCAAGGTTTGTATGAGTGAGCCATGGATCGCCCCTCTGGTAAATGGGAGAGCCACGAACTTCTTCAAAGCCTCAAGAGGGTTGAGGCAAGGGTGTCCCCTCTCCCCCTTGCTCTTTGTCCTCCAAGCATCAATATTAAGCTTCCTCTTGAACAAAAAGCCGTCAGAGCAAGAAATAATGGGAATAAACATTGCAAGAGGAGTAAAAAGTATAAATCATGCGTTGTTTGCTGATGACTCTCTGTTGCTAGGAGCTGCTTCAGTGGTTTTGGCAAACAGATTTAAAGAGGTAGTGGAAGAGTACTATGTAGACTCAGGAAGCAAGCTCAACAAAGGCAAATGCCAAGTTTACTGTTGGAACACCTCTGCCAAACTGATACAAGCTATCTCTAATTGCCTTGGTTTTACAGCCTCCGCTGCTTGGACTTCATTCAAATATCTGGAGCTCCCTGTCTTTCAAAAAAGGATCCTCAGCAGAGATTGGATGTCGCTGTTGGAAAAATTCAAGCTAAAAATTCAGTCCTGGGGACATAATTGGCTCAATCTAGCAGGTAAGACAGTATTGATTAAGTCTGTTTTGAATAGCCTGCCCATCTTTTAGGCTACAATTATGATGGCGCCCAAGGGTATAATGAGGAAGATGGAGGAGCATATTAAAAAAAAAATTGGAAAGGGGGCAAAGGCAACGAGAGAAAAATCCCTTTACTAAGTTGGAATATGATCTCTTTGCCTAGATTAGAAGGTGGTTTAAATATTAAAAATCTCAACATTCAAAGCACAGCGATGGGTGCCAAATTGGTTTGGAGGATTATCGCTCCAAAACCGGGTTGGGCACAACGGGCCTTGTGGAAAAAATACTATGGAGGGCAGAGAATGCGCTGCCTGAGCAATTCAAAGGGAATAGTTGGTACGCCGATCCACAAACACTGTGTTAACTCCGTAGCTCTGATTAAGCAGCACGCACATTGGATACCAACGAACGGACATCGTATACAATTCTGGGAAGATAGCATCATGGGAAGCGATCCGTTGGCAGAAGATCACTCATTAGCCACGCTGAGAGAATGGATGAATTCAGAAAACATCAAAACATTATGGGACCTGTCCCTCTGGGACAATGGAGATTGGTGGCGGTGGAAGCATCTAGAGGTGCTTGCGAATCTTGTCCACGATTACGCTGCCCTCCTTGCTCATCTGAAAGGCAAAGCTCCACTGAACACAAGGAAACCAGATACCAGAGGCTGGGGACCTATCCCTGGCAATTATTTTGTTTCTAAGGGATATGCCCAACTCACTCGAATTCCCAGCGCTCCGCCTGATCCGAGGCCATGGCAGGGGGTTTGGTCTTCAGAAACGCTGCCTAAAGTAGATACCTTCTGCTGGCTGCTATGCCACCACAGAATCCTAACAGAAGACAGACTCAAGAAAATTGGGTACTCAGGGCCATCACGTTGTTCTCTGTGTGAGGATCATGAGGAAAACGCGCCTCACATGATGTTATCCTGCAAGTTCGCTGCAGACGTGTGGAAGGAGGCCTTAGAGCCATGGAACATGAACTTTGGACCATTCAACCACTGCACTGAGCTTTTTTCTAATTGGAAACAAATTTATCCAGGAGGCGTTGTTCAGAATTCACAAATCAGAGATGCATGGCACGCCCTGCCCAAGCTAATCTGCCGGCATATCTGGTTAGAAAGAAACCAAAGGATTTTTATGAATAAGAAAAGTGTTCCTAAGCTAATCTGGGTTAAAATTAAAAGCCATCTTAAAGAATGTGTGGGAGATCAGATAAGTTTAAAGGACCTCACGGAACAAGATATAGTCTGGGGTGCCTCCCTGGATCTCCACCTCTTAGACACTGCAAAGAATCCCCCGCCACCCTTAAAGTCTTGGCAAATCCGACTAAATGACTCAGAGTTTGCCGAATTCTGCAGCAAAAAGGCGATGAAAGCACTCTTCTTTGACGGTGCAGCTAAAGGAAATCCTGGCAAAGCTGGAGCTGGTGGGGTTATTAAAAGTGCATAAGGTATAATGGAGGCTAGTTATGCTTGGGGAGTGGGCGTCAACACCAATATTCAAGCTGAAGCACTTGCTCTTCTCCAGGGTCTCAAGGTGCTTGAGAAATTGGGAATCAGAGAGGTAGTGGTTTTTGGGGATTCTCATATTATTATAAACGCCATGGTGGAAAATTCACCTTCCTATGATTTAAGACTATCTAGATTGCTGAGTAGAATCAACACTCTTAGATCCTCCTTCCATAAGCTGGAATTTCTTCACATAAAGAGGGAAAACAACAAAGAAGCAGCCGCTGAAGCTAATATAGCAGTTAGCCTCCCTCACAGAAATTATACAAGAGACGGAGAAGAAAGCTGGGATCCCATCCCCTAGCAGTCCAATAAATATGTATTATTGTTTTCTCCTGAAGCAATTTGTTTGCATCTTTAAATTAAGACAGATAGAAAATTATGCCAGAAGAACATAATGTAAAATTAGAAAGATCTTGAAGAGGATAGCCATATGGCTACTGGATGAGGCAAATCTGAGCCCCCATTTTGTAATCTGATTTGAGGCATTTCAGCCAAGAAGGAATATATCAGTCTAACCGTTTCTTAAAAATATATATATATATGTTTTTTTTCAAAATTTTATATATAAATTTCACTTACAATGCATGTATTCATGATAGTTATTCTCTTTTTCTTCAAAATATTGAATTGTTTCAATACAATACATGCATTAATGACAGTTATTTTCTTTCTCTTCAAAATGTTGAATTGTTTCAATACAATAGAATGATCTTACTTTCACTAAATTATTATTATATGAATTTAGAAATGTTATAAATATTGTTTTTCAAAATAGTTATTCTTTTTTCTTCAAAATATTGAATTGTTTTCAATACATTAGAATCATCTTAATTCCACTAAAGTATTATTATATGAATTTAGAAATATTGTAAAATATTGTTTTTCAAAATTTAAAAAATGTAAGAATTAAAAATATAATATTAGTAAAAAGTAAATTGGAAAAATATATTTTATGTTTTAATCAAATGTTTTAAATATAATATAATTAAAAATCAATTATATTTTTTAATATTTTTTATATAGATAGAGGAGCTAGGAGTGGGAGAAGTTATTTTTCACCTTGATGAAAAAATAGAGACTAATTATGCATGGAGTCTTGGGAGTGCTACTAATAATCAAGCTAAATTCTTAGCTTTGTATTAGGGGTTAGAATTGGCTCTCTCAAGAATATGATGATAGTCATCCACCAAGTGTGTAAGCTCAAAGAGAATGATAATCAAGCTCAGTTCTCAATTCTTCATAGAATAAGCTTGCAACTAGGAAAATTTGATATTTGTTGAATTCTATCATATCAAGAAGCACCTCAACTTCAAAGCAGACACATTAGCAAACAAAGGAGCCTACCTCAAACAAGGCAAAAAAATCAATTATATTTATTAATATTTTTTATAGAGATAGGGGAGGTAGGAGTGGGAGAAGTTATTTTTCCCTTGGATGAAGAAATAGAGACTAATTATGCATGGAGTTTTGGGAGTGCTACTAATAATCAAGCTAAATTCTTAGCTTTGTATTAGGGGTTAGAATTGGCTCTCTCAAGAATACGATGATAGTCATCCACCAAGTGTGTGAGCTCAAAGAGATTGATAATCAAGCTCAGTTCTCAATTCTTCATGGAATAAGCTTGCAACTAGGAAAATTTGAGATTTGTTGAATTCTATCCTATCAAGAAGCACCTCAACTTCAAAGCAGATGCATTAACAAACAAAGGAGCCTTCCTGAAACAAGGCATTTTGGTACAGGATGAAAGAGGTGGAGTATTTAAATCTTTACCATGAAGCTCTTAAACATTAATCAGTTTTCTTGTATATTAGAACATTGCAAAATAATTAAGGAGCGATTAATAAGGTGGGCCGATCGATGTCCTAATGTTAGCGTGTAGTTTAGTTCTTAGATCCCACTAATCCTCTTCGCAGTGTTTTGGTGGCTCCCCTTGTTTGACAGGACATGGATTAGTATGCACACTTGTCCAGTCCATGTGATCCCAAGCAAGGCCAAGGACAGATGGAAGGTAACTCAATCCCTTAATAAATACAGGAGGAAAATGATAGAGGGCGTTTACATAATCGAGGAATTGTAGGCATGTCTGGAGTGTATCGACCTTCAATGGCGAAGGGTGTAATCAACAAGGTCCTTAATACTGAACTTGAATTCCCAGTCTAAAGAATGTACATGTTCTTTTATTGCTCTGCAAATTGTGAGTGAATTTATGGAGTGGATAAAGATGGCATGTGCTATAAAGTGAAGTTGCCCCTCAGTGTTTCGCTAGAATATCCAGACAAGGGGAGATGGGTACTGTCAAATTCCAAGCCAAATTAGCTTGGTTGAACCTGAAAATTGGCCTCTTACAGGCCAAGATGGAAAGTCTCCAACTAGAAAATGATTTATTGGAACTTCGCATGGCTTAAATGGAATATTTGAATGGGAAAGGTTCATTAGCAGTAGGTGCCAAAGATGACAGGAGTGAGGTGACAAATGATCAACTGATAATGGCTTCTAATCTGCTAATGAAGGGAATTGTGGTGGCGATAGAGGTTGCGAATCCCGTTACTTCATTGTTAAAGCATAATAACGCAAACACTAAAAAAGTTAAGCTAGTATCTAGTTTGAATAGTTCAAGCTAGCTCGCTTTTGGTTAATATATATGTTATGCAAATATGTATTTATGCTAGACATTTTTTGGAAAGTTTATAAACAATGTCATTTTAGCGTTATGTTATGTAGACAGTGGAAAACTTACTTGAGTCTTTTCTGGATATATTTGAACTTTGTTAGAGAAGAACTTTTTTTAGAGGGCTAAGATTTCATCTTCCTCAGACATAAGAAAATAGGTTAACCGCCTAAGACCAAGCGACATCTGGTAGGAGTGAAATCCTACCCGCTTACACACCACCTACCTCAGACATAAGAAAATAGGTTAACCGCCTAAGACCAAGCAACATCTGGTAGGAGTGAAATCCTACCCACCTACGCACCACCAATGGATAATTCCAGGTAGGGTGATTTTTCTTTTTCTTGAATAAGAATGATGAGTCAACTTTCATTTGCAGATAACAACTCGTGATGGTTGTTCTTACTGAAAAAACAACCCGTGATGATTGTCCCCAATATTAATTTAACAACTAAATTATGATAGATTTTTCTACTATTTAAAAAAGAACATTTCCACTTACTTTATATATTTTTAGTAATACTCTAAACTAACACTTGAATGTTGAATATTTTTTATGACATTTTTTTACCATTCTTTACAAAATAATATATGAGTTTAAATGTCACAATTTATCCTCAAATATTACATTGTAAAAATAATAAAATTAACATGCAAAAGCTAAACCAAAAAATAGTTAAAATTGTTTTATACATGAAAGATTACATAATAGTATAAATATTATATTTGATTAAGTTTTAGTTTATTGCAATGCAACAATTAAATTAAGTTATTGAGAATATCCTTCTACAAAAACCACTATATAATCATAGCTCTATTTCTCATACAAATCTTAGAAAAGAAAACGAACATTTAGTATTTAAACATTTTTCCTACATATAAATCATAATTTCAAAATACTACTGATTGTAATTTTTTTTGTTAATAACTTTTTAATACTTTATGTGAAGTTAAGAAGATTGGATAAATCTTAACTTCATCATTATTATAATATTGTTTTAACATTAATCAAAGAATGATTTTCAAAAAAACAATTTGCTAGTGTCTTTTGTATATAATTTTCAAAAACAAATTGATTGTGTTGTCTATACATTTTTAAAAACAATTTGCTAAGGTCTTTTATACATAATTTTCCAAAACAACTTGTCAGTGTTCTTTATACATAAAAGTATTCCATCAGTAATAAAAAGTATTATTTTTTTAAAGTGTTATCACATGTAAAATTTTGGAGTTGTTTTTAGTTGGATTTTTTGGACTGGTGCTGTGGAAAAATTTGAGGTGAAATTTTGATTTGTGTTATTTAAACTGGTTTTTTCACTGTATATATGGATTCAACGCCCTCGAAAACCCCTAGGGCACTTTGATTGTGAAGAGGTTACTTATCAAACTTTTGATTTCAATGACTGTGAAGGGATTACCTATCAAACTTCTGATTTCAATAAATTACTGTCAGCTTTTAAAGAAATTAGATAAAGAAAACCACTCAAAATTTTTTTGAAAAATTCATACTAAAAACAACTGTATTAATTTTTGGTTGGCATTTTTACAATTAATGTGATTTCCATTACAATGATCATTAAAAGAATAAACATTGGCGTTAGTAACCACAATTTTATCAATGTATATTCATGGAGAGCTAAGGTAAATCAACTTCACTGGTATTTAACATTATCAACTTCACTGGGATTTAACACTATTAATGCCACTTCCAAATTGTAAAGCTTACAAATCAATGATTTATTATTCCATTTCAAAACTGAAATGACTTTTCTTCTGGGTATTGTTTTTTGGTTTTTAAAAATCAATATTTATGCCTATCGGCGTTTCTTTTGAATCCGTTCTCCTCACATTTTCGTCTACCATTTTAAGGTGGCTGTGACATCTATCCAATAGCTCTATAGAAGGGACATATGTATGCAGTAAAAAAAACTTCTACGCAGGTCTAACAGATGTACAAAGTCCACGAACTTCTACCCAACTTCTACCCAGGTCTAGCACTCTGTCGATTTTTACGGTGCATGACCAACACCTTGCTAATTCCATGGTGCATGATCAACACCCTCCCGTTGGTTTTGGAATTGGCTATGTTTTGTGGTGGAGAGGCAATGTGATGAAGGCTCCGAAGATTTGGGCATTTTGAGTTGATTAATGCAGGTTTGAATCTCACGCATAGGATATATCTGGAAACAAAAGCGCATCTTGCTTAGAAAACATCCAATATCTGTTATTTGGTGAGTGAACAAAACTGTGATTTGTTGGGCGAGGAATCGAATCTGGGGTATCCAAGAAACAAGTTGTTCAAGTTTATTGTTGCAGGCCTCCACTGGCTGGATTTGGGTACCATGAAGAGGAAGCTTGAAATGGATGTCTATTCAGACCCACATGAGTTTGTTGCGGATGTTAGGCTTACATTTTCTAATGCAGTGACATATAATCTCAATGGGTGTTTACCTAAAGGGTGTATAGCCCATTGCAACAAAGCAACAACATTAGCAATGCCAAAACAAAGTTTCGGAGAGACCTAAGCAGAATAATTAGCTTAAGCCTGCTTTCGTGTCAGTAGATCTGAATGAAAAGTTTATGCCTTGAAAGTAGGTAATGTCAATAGAGGAAAAACAAAAGCTCAGCAGGGATGTTGAATCCCTTTCAGGTGATATGCCCGAGAAAATATTCAAATTCTTCAGGAAACATAGTTCTGGTCTGACTCAAAATAACTATGAAATTGAGGTTGACATTGATGCTTCTGAGAACGAAACCTTGTTTGAATTGCGGAAATTGTAAATTACTGTCTCAATGAAAAGAACTAAAGTGAAGCAAAAAAACAGCTAAAGGTTAAACCTTGTGAAGCTGAACCTGAGGTGGGTATAATATTTTGGATTTGTTTTTATATAGGCATTAAATGAAGAGTTGTCCCTTTGATTTCAGATGTTGGTGTTCAACTTGCAAATAAGTCATGGCAAGACAATAATAGCTCCTCACTATATTTACAAAAAGGTCTCATTGATTGTACTTATATCAAATTTGTTGTTGTTATTTATTTTCTTAGTCTTCTTGGCAAGGCAGCCTCTCTGCATTTTCTTAGTCTTCTTGGCAAGGCAGCCTCTTTGGATGTAGACTAGAAGGTAGGATTCAATGAGCTTTGAAATATTAGTTATTCAAGAATACTAATGCACCTATTTTCCTGAATGGAAAATTGATATTTTCTTGTCGGTTTTCCTTTTGTATGCATGCATATTGAAAAGTTTATGGATTACTGTCAAAAAATTTCTAAAAAGCTGAAAAAGTTTCTCTACATTGTTTTCTAACAATACCACAGGAGCAAATGTGCTTAATGTGCTTAGTTGTTGTCTACCATCAGAGAAACAACCCAAGTCTGGAAAAAATAATGCAAAAAGTGTGTCTCATCATTATATTCCTTACCATACTTATGTGCTTTACTCTTATCATGATACATAAGAGATTTACTTATGTGCTTTACTCTTATCATGATACAGAAGAGATTTTCTAGCTACATTCTTATGTTGTTTTTATTTAGTTCGAGTATTAACTTTGTAGGGGTTGTGAGTGATTAGATAAAGAGATTGATAATTCAAAGCCTACTCCCGCTAATGTTGTAGATCGATGTCAAGAAGGTACAGTTCAACATATGTTCACAAAAATGGTATCAAATGGTGGGTTTTAACATTTCATGTCTCTGTGTGGCCTTACATTTGTAATATGGTTATTTGATCTTTTTCATTTTTACTTGTTTCGGTCTACTTATTTTCCATGGTTTTGCAATTATACAAGTTGAGTCATCCGGGGGAAATTATTTTCTCTTTGTGTAATATGAATGCTTTTGATTTGGCATTTATGTGTAAGGGTCACTGGAGAGAACTAGCGAATTTGCAACATGAACGAGAGGAATTTGAAAGTCCTATAAGAGAAGGTTGAAATTTAGAAGCTTTGAGTTTATAGGCTTTGATTGATCTTGTGGCATGGTGTTTGATTGATCTTGTGGCATGGTGTTGTTTTCTACATTGTTTAATTTCCATCAAAGAAATAAAGGCTTCAAGCAGAGCCAAAAGTAGCAGAATTTGCTCATATTCAAGTTGAAGCAGAAGTTGTGGTTGAAGGTAAATGGAAATTGAGTGTGAAGCCACACGCTTTCAATTACAGCAAGTTTTGTGTCCTTTCTATTTTATTTATTCTCTTTTCTTATTATCATAATTTCTGCCTTGCAAGCTTCAAGTAGCAAGAGCCCAATGAACAAGAGAAGTCAGTATTAATGAGTTTATTACCCTTGCATTATAAACACACGACATATGGAGAAAAATATTGAAATTGATGAAAACACCCCATTGCTCAAGGACCTAGAGATGTTGAGATCTTAAAATGTTGAAATTGATGAAAACAACCAATTTCTCAAGGACCTAGAGATCTTAAAATGTTGAAATTGATGAAAACACCCAATTTCTCAAGGACCTAGAGATCTCAACCTGATCACATTCCCAGTTATGTGGATGAGATATGTCTCATTCATTTTGAAGATGGACTGGCACCCTTTTCGTTGCAGGGCAAAAAAAAAATTGGAGCAGTTTGGTTTGCTCACAAGAAATGAAGATAAAGAGGAAGAAGAGGCTAACACTGGTGGAATAACTGTTGGAAATGGTTATGCAGAGGAGGAGAAATGACTCAGTGTAGCAGGTTGTATATTATTTTATTGCTTTATTTTTTGTGAGATGGTGAATGATTTGGCCCTGAAGTCCCTTCTTGTTCTGAGGCTTAAAGTACTGTGAACAAGAGTTGGAAGTGGGTACAAAGAGTGATATAAAGTTCAGGTTTGAGGCGTAAACTCTACTTTATTAACAAGTTTTTTTCCCGTGACTGGGGATGTAAGGGTCTTCTGGATACAATTAAATATAAAAATTATTATTTCAAACTAAAGTACATTTTTTTTTTTCAAATTTAACACTCGTATTTTTGCACTTTCTAGGGAAACTAGTATTTTTGCACCTTCTAGGGAAACTCGTATGGGGAAACTTCTGGGGAAACTCATATTTTTGCACCTTTTGGGAAATTGCTTGCTAGTGATAACTTGGGGCAAAAAATTAACATCCTTCATAGAAATGTTGAGAGGTTTTAAAAATCATTGAAAACTTGAAATTCAATCAATAAGTCCATTGCCAAAAATATACGGAAAATTCACTTAAAAGCCACATGATCCATCGAAATCATCCTAAATCACATGTCATAAATATGATGTAATTTTTTCGAACAAACCTAACATTGAGCATCCAAAATATGTATTTTTATTAAAGTACTATATATATATATATATATATATAATATTCAAGAAATTTTATGTAGAGTTGAGAATCAGACCTCCCTGCAGGATCTCCAACATCGGATGACATTCGACATGAGTTGAGAAAACCAAAAATCCCTATACCCCTATTCCCTTGAACCAAAACCATTGGTATTTGAGTCAACAACAAAGAAATAAACCAACAACGAAATCAATTTTTATGTAGACTCGAGAATTAGGAGGATTTCTTTTATCATTTTTAAGGCTTTTACCTTGTGTTGAAAATCTCCTCTTTGATGACAAAGTATAGATTTCCATAATGCTCCATATTAAGAGAAATTTTGGGATATAATTGTCAAAAAGATTTTTTATCTTCTCCAATATTTCAGGTACTAATAATGGATGGAGTGTGGACATGATCCGGAAATTTTTCTCAATAATTTCCACCTTGTGGGATACTTTTAGTTTAAATAAATTATATGTTATAGTTTAAAACCATTAAAATAGTAAGTTTGCACATCTTTCTAATTTGTGTAGTAATGAAATTGATAGATAAATATAACAACTTGGGGGTAAGTAGATATTTAGGTAGTGTCCACTGATGAAGGTTGTGTCGACCGTTACACCTATGTGGCATAGATCCAGTGGAGTGTTAACAGATAAGAGTGTTTGCAACTAAGTGTCTGATGATGAAGATTGTGACACGTGTGGTGTAGATGTAATGGAGTGTTGGCAGATAGGAGCATCTACAACCGAGTGTCCGCTGATGAAGATTGTGTCGACCATGACACTTGTGTGGCGTATATCCAGTGGAGTGTTGGCAGATAAGAGTGTCTGCAACCGAGTGTCCGCTAAAGAAGGGTGTGACAATCGTGACACCTATGTGGCATAGAGAGTATCCAGTGGAGTGTTCGCAGATAGGAGTGTCTGCAACCGAGTGTCCACTGATGAAGATTGTGATGCCTGTGTGGTGTAGATCGTAGAGAGTATCTAGTGGAGTGTTGGCAGATAGAAATGTGTGCAATACCGTGCCCACTGAAGAGAGTTATGTTGTGTGAAATCAACAACAAAATATGAAAGCCCCCTTATTAAGTTTCTTTTTTTTTTATGTACTGTTGTAAGGCCTAGCTGAGACTGAGACCAATAGGCACCTTAAAGTTTAGGTCGTCATGATTAAGGGGAGGTTTGTTAGAGTATTAATGAAGATTCCAACAAACCCTATTCTTATAACGACAGTAGATGGCATTCGGTCGAAAGCGGTGGAGTCGAAAAGAGTAGTTGAAGAAATAATGACAGTTGTTGTAGTTTCTACGGTAGCCGGGATGTATAAATTTTCATGTTTGTGAACGAAATGATTAAGCTTTCTTGAAGAGTCTTCCTAGTTCCATCAGATACATATTAATATTTATGGTCAACAATGCAAGCTTATGGCTATTGTTTCTCCCTAATGTAGCAAATTGCAATTTGCGCTCGCTAGCTAAACCGTTTGTTTTACTCATAGATTGCATGATCTCACTCATCCATTGTGGACGCACTTGGTTTGTTTTGGTACACTAATTAACTAAGATATTCTTTATTATGTGTTTTATTACCAATAAGGCATCATCTCAGATGCTAAACATTCATTATTTTATCTACATTACATAAACCAATCACTAGTCTACCACAATTTGCCTACCCTTCATGTTGAACATGTGGGGAAGCACCATTGGACTCCAAGTTGATAGCATCCTCACCACATCCATTACCCTCCAATTCATGCATTCTCATTCAACCTCTATATACAACTCTATAAGAGCATTATTGACATAATGGAAATTATGAGCCAAAATTAATGGAATTGGTTGGTCCAATTGGTTTGGAGTCGAAATCAAGTTGACCAGTTTCCATAAACTAGAAAAGGATGAACTAGTTGGTTATATATGACATTGTGCAATGTGACTTAGGACCCACAAAATCTAAAAAAAAAAAAAAAATCTAGAGTGCCTCACCTTTAAATCAACCCTAGCCCCCTAAAAACCATTTAAAGGGTCTGATTGAAGCCTTGAAAGTAGAGAATGACATGACCAAGAAGGTTAAAAAAGACATAGGGAAAAGTCAAAAGGATGATGTTGTTTACAATGACCTTGAACTTGAAGAGTGTATGCCTAATTTGGAAGAACCCTCCAATTTTCCTATTAGAATTGCAGATGGACATATTTTTTGCCCTAGTTCATCTAGTTTGAAGAGGTCCTGTAAAGCAATTGACTCTTTCTTTGTACCCCACACAACCCTTGGTGTTCAACCCATCATTGATGCTAAATTTAAGAAGATAGATAAGGAGGCTACTTGGGAATGCATTACTATATGGTGGTATGATGCAACCATACTTTTCAATGCCACTAATTCTACATATTATCAACCTATGATTGATGTTATAGATTTGTGTGGTCTAGACTTCAAAGGCCCTAGTTTTCATGATATCAAGGGGCCACTTTTAAAAGTGAGGTCTAAAGAATAGATGAATACCTCATAGTATTTAGAAACCATGGATTAAAACATGGTGCACAATTGTTTCTAATGGATGTACTGATGTAATATCTCACACTTTCTAAATTTCTTAATTGCTTGCCCAAAAAGAACCATGTTTGTCAAATATGTGGATGCACTTTATTAGATGAAGGATACACAATTATTATTTTGTCTTTTAGATTAAGTGGTTGTAGAAGTGGTGGTAGAGAATGTTGTAAAGGTGGTCATAGATATTGCCTCCAACTATGTTGCACCTAGAAGGATGTTGACCCCACCATTTGGTGGAATTCATGTGTATCCCATTGATTGGACCCCGTGCTTGAGGATATTAGCAAAATTTAGTGGGTGAAGAAATGTGTAGAAGAGGAAAAATCCATAACTAGATGCATCTACAACCACTAATGGGTTTTGAACCTTATGACAAAAAACATTAGAATTAAAGAGCTTGTTTGATCAACCATTACATGATTTTCAAAATAATTTATTTTGTTGCAATACCTTATTTAGTAAAAATCCAATTTTTGGAATATGTTTTCTTGTGATGAAGGAAATGCATCTCATTGGAGCAAAAAGGCTAAAGGAAAATAGGTGGTTGACAAATTGTTTTAAAAAATCTCTTGGAGAAAGGAAGAAGTTTCTAATGCTATTTAATGGGTGCATTGTGAGAGTGTTGTGGATGGTGATATATCCACCATCGATTTTGTTTATGAGACCATGGATCAAACAAAGAGGAAATAAAGTTAGCATAAGAGAATAAAATAGAAGTATCTTCCTCTATGGAAAACCATTGATGAAAGATTGAACAAACAACTCTATAAACCTTTACGCACAACTAGTTATTACTTAAACCCAAGGTATGTAATTTCAAAGTTTATAAGTTATGTTATTTATTGGAAAAAGTCTAGCCAATCTAAAATTAATTTATGAATATTTTTCATCTTCTAAAATTTAAAGGTACCATTTCAAAAAATATTTTGAATCAAATGAGAGGTAAAAGAGGGATTGTACAGATGCATTGAGCACATATTCCTAGATTCCAATAATCAAGACAAGATACATAGCAATTTATTGAGTTTCAATTAGAGTATTAGTATCTTTGGCATGTCTATGGCTACAAGAAGTGGAACAAAGGATCCATTGCGTAAGAAATGTCAAAGTTTTCAAATTATATTATTCATTGCAAGAGTTGAGTCCGAGTTTTAAAGTCATTTGCTAAAATTTATTTGCCTTCAACTCTTATTGCAACCTATTGGTGACAAAAAAAAGGTATCCAATGCCTTGATTTACAAAATTTACAATTTAGATATTGAGCCAGACATGTAGTGCTTGCAGGTGTGAACACAATTGGAGATTTTTTTAGCATATGTACACCAAGAAGAATAATTGTTTGGAGAAAAAATTAGTCAAATGACCTAGTTTATGTTTGGTACAACTTTAGGTTGAGGCATAACCAATTGTTAAACAAAAACCTTGAATAAAGAAACATAGTTTTGGATGAGAAGAGTTAGACACCATCATTTGACAATGAAGGCCTTTCTTGGAGGGACATGGACCCATGTCTGTAGGGAGAAGTATCACTTCCTTTAGTGTTAAGACAATCAAGTTATATTCTCTCTGTAGAGTCTACTCATTCCAAGTTTGAGGATGTGGAGGATGAGCATTCTAATGATAGTCAATAATAGTATCGTCCTTGCTTTGGAATCTAGAAACCATTTAAAGCTTGTTTCTTGATGTATTTTGGTTCAGAGATGTATTTCCCTAAGTGGTATTTTGTTTTTATGCACTCTTACTTGTTATATAAATGAGAAATTTTTCATATTGTGTTGTTGAGGCCTCGGAAATCGCTGCCACAACATTGGGGGATAACCACCCGGTCCAAACCTTAGTACAGCTCCTTTTCCATTTGGGATGGTGGCTCCGACTGGAGATAACGGGACCAGTTTCCCGATAATGAAATAAAAGGGATGGATGGGTGATGAATAGTTTGCTTAAGTGATAGGCGACTAGCTTATTCTTTTGACCGAAATAGGGAAACTAATACTAATCCCGGGAACAACTTATTCATTCAGAATGCAGCGTTAAATAATCTTTATCTATCTAGCAGGCATGTAGATGAATTTGTAAAATAAATAAGAGACATTCAATCATTCAAAGAATACTTCATGTGAATAGTCACAATGAAGCGATAAATACAAATTACTGCATTCACTGTTTATATCATCGATACATATATACGATTGAAAGGGAAGCATGCGATAAAAAACCAATAGTGGAATGCATAAGGAATGCCGTGAAAAACACACACATATATAAGCGATAATAGCAAGAGCAATTTAAAATACAGACGCAGATAATAGTACCATGTGAGCTGCAGATCAATCCAAAATATCAATCGTTATTCAAAATTCCTTCTTCAACACAGAAATGCTTTCAAACAATGACAATAGTGCACATTTGCATAAAAGCCTTCCTCATTAAATTCAGAATAATTGGTCAAGTTTCATAAAAAATATATCCCTGAAGTACAATAGTGCAACTTCAGGATTTAAGTCATATACAAAACTTTTACAACCCTTTCTAAATGCATGAAAGGGTCTATAAATACTACTAAGCTAAAAAATTCTATGAAACAAAATCCTACTAAATTGGTATCAATAAATGTGGTCTATCTCTCAGGGGCAATCTGGCAGTCGGCAAAGTGAGTCATGCCTCAAGTTGTTTGCCCTTAAACCTAAGCTGGCTTGTCGCAAGCATTGGCTCCACTTCTGGCGGTTTGTTGAGGCGCAAACTGAATTGGGCAACGAAGGTGGCATCCTGAATGTCGGGTATAATATACCCGACAGCATCCGTGAGGCATTTCAAGGCGGCTCTTTGGCTGTATGGCTTGATTAGGAAGAACCAATAAGCATCCCATGTTAAACTGTTAATTCCAGCGATCAATCTTGCACTTTTCTCCAGCTCCGGGTAGCATGAGTGCTCCAACATATTTTCCGCTGTTAATTGACCTGGAGTACATTGGGAAATCATATTAGATAAATAAAGTGTATTATTTACTAATCCAACCAAATTTCCAGTGGTTTTTTTGCATCTGGAAATTGCTCTTTCTGCCTTCATTAGTTGCGATTGCCATTCTGTGAATAATATTTCTTTATGCGATTCCAGAATTCTAGGTAGATTAGTCGCCTGGCCCACATCAGAATGCTGCCATTCTATAAAGTTTGTCAGTGTTTCTTCGGCCTGATCCAACTCGGTCCTTGCTTTGTCTACCTTTTCGCTTATGGATGCTACCAACTCGCACAATGGTTCTGCTTGTGTAATCTGCTGACATAGTAGCTTAACTTGATTAATCAATGCCTTATTTAACTGAAGTGCTTCCGCCTTGAATTCATCTATCTGAGGGAGCTTTTTCATTTGCTCAATTTGAGTGGTCAATTGAGCTATTTGCTCATCTTTTGCTTTCATTGTTCCCTTAGTCGATATTCTCAATTGCTCCAATGCCGCCGATAGTTCCCTTTGTCTTTGGATTGCGCCTTCATCAATCCTTTGCTTTTCTTCTTGTAATTGCTTAGTCAGCTGATTATTGTTCTGTTGCTGCACTAGCAATTCTTGCTCCGCCTGCTCTGCCTTCTACTGAACTTTCGATAACTTCGCCTGTAGCGAAGAGATGTCCTGATCCTTGGCTTTTAACAAATTTCTCACCTTCGATGCTTTATCAATGGTCGCCGCCGAATATGCTCCAGCGAACTGTGATAGCTTGGTTAAGTCATCGGAGGGGTCGAATTCCTCTTTCCACACAACATTGCTCGTCACTGTTGATTCAGGGAATAGGAAAGGTTGATCAACTCTTCTCCTTTTCCTCTGTCGCTTTACAACAGCTTTATGCTTAGGGCTATAAAATACATCCAAAGGGGGAATCTCTTCAATTTGCAAAATGATTTCTCCCATTGGATCTTTAGGAATTATCTCTGTTTCTTTTGATTTGGGTAGGCCGCTGGTTTCACCCAAAACCGGTTTCGATGTCGCTTCTTGCATTTCACCTTTTTTAGAAACCTCATCATCTTTCGAGCATTCTAGGTTGCTGATGATTGTATTGAATTGCTGTCATTTCTGGAGCAAATTTGGATCAACCAGTGTATCATCATTATTTTTAGAGCTGCTCTCTTCTTGGGCTTTCGCCTGGGTTTCTTCTTGTCGCTGCACATTTTCCTGGGTTACTTCCTGCCTCTGGCTATGCACTTCCTCCTGCTGCTTTGATGTAATAGGAGGTGGCATATTATTTCGCTGCTCAGGCTTGCCTGATCTTGTTGTCGTCGGAACAGTCGTTAACAGGTCTAGAGGCAGAGTTTGCAACCTTTGTTCTCTAATTCTGTTAAATTTGACTAGGCCTTCATTGTTGTACACATTTCTGGCAAGTGACTTGACTTGATACAGCGATTCGGCTGATGCAAACAAATCCTTGAATCTGTCTTCTTTGTGCTCGACCTTGGTCAATTTGGCCTAGTCGAGTGCATTGTAAGCGATCTTCCTCGGATCATACTGCTTGCTTGGCAGAGTAGCCAAAGTGAGCGAATTCATTTTCCCAGCTTCCTTCTCTGCATGTTTGATATCATGCAGGGTATAAATTCCAATTCGTAAGGGAAAAGAGGGCCAAACATGTTTTTTCGCTTTTTTCAGGGTCTGAGTAACCCCATCAACATTGATTTGAAAAGCTACTTCCCTAGCAAGTAACTTATCGGGGATGTAAAGTGGGAGCACATGCGGCCTGGCCTGACTTCCAAAAACTCTGATGTAGGTGAATTTCTCCTCCCCAAACCAACTTGCTACTACGGTCAAATCTACCCATGCTTGTTCAGAAATCTTCGGGGCAGGCTTATCAAAAATGGAGTAATGAATTGGCAACATAAAACCGTTGCAGATTTGATAAAGATGGTGCTTATAATTAGTCTTACACAATTTTTGATAATATATGTGAATGGGTGTGGGGTCTTACGACGTCCACCTCCATCCAAGCACAGGAAACTCAGAATTAAAACACAACACATCCATCACATAGGCGCTGTAATAAAATGGCGGAATGAACCTCTCTGTGACGCGAGAGTTAAACCTGAAATCGAGAATGGCTTTGGCTAACTTGTCGGATAATATAACCGCCCAATCCATAATTTCGCTACTACATGCCGCCTCCATTAAGGGGACCATTTCTATGGAAAAATTGGCGGAGTCATGCAATCCCCATAGCCTACACAACATAATCCCAGCATAGCAGTAAGGAGAACATAGGGAGTCGACTGAGTACTTACCCGAGGATTCATGCTTGTGCTTTGCTGGATTTTGTCTCCAGCCTCAAATTGGTTCAGACTCGGTCTCGTTCTTTGCTCGAAATTTCTCCAGGAATGCCGCGTTATATTTTTTCTCTTCTGCCGGCAGGTGATACATTTGCCTTAGATCTTCGGCTCGAAAAGAACCGAAAATCCTCCCATCCGCAGTGCTAAACAATCTGTTGGTAATTGGGAGCTCTTGAATTGCCCACCTTACCACATCCGTATATGGGAGAATTTGCTCCCGGGCCGCTATTCTGTGCAGAAAGGAGTTGGCCAAGTCTTTTAAATTGGCGTCAGATTTGCTGGTACTATCGCATGAGATTTCTATTCCGGTCACCTTTGGATCTTCGGCTTCAATCAAATTATATGTTCCTTGCCAAGTGGTCCTGTAAGTCCTAAGCAAGTCGTATCTGATATAAGCCCTTTGTTCTTACCGCTTGGATCAACAACAGCTTGCCCTGCGGCTGGCGAAGCAGTAGGAATTGTAGTCTTCTTGGACTTCTTTCCCATCCCACTTAATTCTGTCTCTGTGGAAGGATCCTGCACAGAGCGAGAGATAGGCGTAACACAGGCAACAATAACATGAATTGAACAGAATGAAGTATATATATCTGGATGCATTCATAGTGATCAATTGACTTAAGGTGGCCCTGGGATCAAATCCGTGGATAGATCGCAAGCTTGTTGTTCTCATTAAATGGTCGTTACGGCCTGTCAATCTCATTAATACCAGTCGTTTCGGTTAATGGCCGAATGATTTATTTGAAGCATGCCTTGGGCGATTTGGCGGTTTGAATGCGGATGAGCGACTTTTCAAAGGATATTGCCTTAATTACGAATAAATCATATTAAACTTCCTTTATGACTTTTACTTTGAAAACTGCGCTTTTTACCCTTTTCGCAATCGGGCATCGGGGAAATCCTAAGTTATTGCTTTGGTTTCGTTTGGAATCCCTGATCGCCGATAGCGATATCGCATCGCATCGGGAATAGCTAGTAGGGCCGTTTAGAATGAGGGCATGGTGAGCCGCCGATCGCCGATAGCGATATCGCATCACATCAGGCGAGGGGGAGCTTATTTTCACTTTAAGTATTATCGTCGATTGCCGATTGCCGATTGCCGATTTCGCATCGCATCGGAGCAAGGGTTGTTAATCATGTTACTTTATGTTTTGCAGATATCCAATAGCGATTTCGCATCGGCGAAAATCAAGATGTCCCTTAAGTTGTGCTCTCTTTGTCATTGTGATATACGATCTTGCGATCGCTTTATCGCAATGATAAAGATAAATCGTTTTTCGTTGGGGTTTTTTGATTTGTTTTATTGAAAGGCCTTTTAATAATGTTTTCTTTTATTTGGGCCTTTTTTGTAATAGAACTTTAAATTGATACCAATTTAAAACAAAAAGTAAAAGGGACCCATTTCACATTATATTTTTGGAATAGTAATGATATGAAATGGGGGGTTGTTGTATGGCACAACACACCATTCAACAATGTACAACAATAAAGACAGGACACTAGATACTTTTAGGTGGAAACTCTTTCAAGAGAAAAAATACCAATCGCTTCTTATTATTTGTCTTCAACCATTTACATCAATTAGTAAGCTCCAACTTCTAATATTTTCAGCTCCAACTGAAGGAGGCTCCAACCCCCTGGTTTACACGCTCCAACCTGAAGGATGCTCCAACACCCTAGTTTACTAGCTCCAATTGGGAAGACGCTCTAATGCCATGTGAAGCCTCTAACCTGCCCTAGCACCACCCTACAACCTTGAAGTGTTCTCAAGCTCCAACCTGAAGGAGACTACACTCTCTTACCTTGCACTGCCCTGAAGTGTTATTAAGATCCAACCTGAAGGAGACTCCACTCTCCTACCTTGCACCACACTCCCACCTTGCTCAACAAGTTTCTACTTTCCTTGAAGATTCCAGCCTTCAGCTTACCATGGCAGACCACATTTCACAATTTTCAGACTGGATCCACCTATGCTTAATAACCAACCATGACAATCATCTACTCATACATCATTACCATCTCAGACCATAACAACACCTCTCAATCATAAGTTGTCATCTAAGACACCAGGAATATTTTCTCTAAACATCAGTATTATGTTCTACATATTTTGTCTCAAACCCTAACACCACAAACCTGCAACCAATTGTTCAATTTATTAATATCTCAAAACCCTTGTTCATTCAATATACTCAAAATGCTTTCACATCAACAACCATAACTTACACAAAATTATACCATCATCACATCGACAAAAATACCTTTGCTCCAATGTATAAATATTGACAGAACCCAACATTAAACCCCATCTTATAAAACCATAACATTAACAAGCACACATATAATAATGAGGGTCCCCTACTTGACATTGTAAGAACATAAGACTACTCACTGTTGTGAACATTGTCCAAATAGTCTTCATAATCACTGCAATATTTATTGTCATAAATCAATCAATCATCTCAACACATTAATTTTCATCAAGCCCTCAACATACACAATAGCCACACATCTATTACAAGCAGCATGAAAAAAGAAATTTTAACTCAATTCACACAAAAACCTTGAACCAACTACTAGTGTGACAATAATATTCACACGTTCTGTTGATATAATGCTTCTATACACAAATATGAAAGACAATTATTTGGAGGATGTATTAACCAACCTTGAGAACTTCTTTAAGTTTCATACCTTGCTACCATTGATGAAGATCCCCTTAAGCTGATGTTGGAAGATGTATTTCAATGTACTGGTGCTTTAGATTCTTGCTTCAAATCTTGATTAGGTACAGGAATCAGACTTATTTCACAAGTCCTTCAAAAGAGAAAATAACCATACACCACTGCAACTATCAATCTTCAAATTAGATTTTACAAAGGGTTTTATTCGAGAGAAATTTGTCAAACAATAGGTATAAATGTTTTGTGTTCTTATGTTTCAAGAGAATGCAAAGCTTATATCATCAACTAAGCCCACAAAAATAGTTGATTATCTTATTTAACATGTGTGACTACAAGAACACCATGACTAGGAGTACACCTTATTCTATCCAGCGAAAATTTCATGCCTTACCTTATTCCAACCTAGGATATGTTGAGCTAATCTATGTTAAACAACTATGAATTAAAACACAAGATGTTTGGATTTAGAGATGCTTTGCAAATAAAATTTCTTTAGGTAATGTGATATGCCTCCAATCAATTAAGGCACATTAATAAAAAAAATAGGAAGGTATATATGTCATTGTATAGCTCGATTTTGAGGATAAAGAATGCTCCTACAAGCTTTAGAACATAAGTGGGTTTTCTCAAAGGAAACCATACCATAGGGCCAGAAAACATGTCCACAAAAGTTTACGTCAATAAGCCCTAATCCACACATGATTTGTGTCAAGGAATTGGTTTCCATAGCACTGAAATTTCTCCATTGGATAATCTCATGTATGGAATGAAAATGACCATTGGAAATTTTAGATATGTCTTAATAAGGAGGCCAAAAACACATACCCACAACTCTACACTTCATTCTAATGCACACCTTAGAAATTAGAACTCAGATGAACTTGTATCTTCAGCTCACATGCATAGGGGTAATATGCCTCAGATAAGCATGGTTTTCCATAGAAATTGTGCCAAAAATGCCTGGTTGTTACCACAGGTAAGTGCCTTAGAAATATGCCATAAAAAGTTGCAATTAGATCAAATATTCCTTAGGTAAAGGGTTGAATTACTTTTCCATAATTTTCTTCATCCATGTCAAGGTCCTTAAGGAGATGTGAGTAGCCTTCTAGCAAATATCTCAAACTTCAACCAACTTTAAAACAACATAGAGTTTAAGGGTTTGGCACAATTAAGTTCAAACTTGCCCTATTTTAGAGGGTTGTATTAATCATGGAAGAAACATGAAAACCCTGGTGGATCCCTTTGTCAAAAATAAATAGACATATCCCAGCAAAATCAATAAGCAAAAAGATAGATCATTTAGCCCAAAAACCCTTCTCCAACTTTGACTTCCTACTTCATATTTTCTTGACAAAATTACATAATATATTCATCTAAATCATTGCATTTGAGGAGAGAATAAGTCTCCTTTTATAATGTCTAGAGAGGCTTCTAGGAGGGACTGGTCAATTTTCCTTGGAGGAAAATTTGAAAATTCAAAATTTGGAGCCTAAAACCCCTTCTTCAATTTAAGCCAATTTGCATATATATTTTAATTTAAATTTTCATCCCTTCACAAAATACATTATCCCCAAAATATTTGATTTAATTCCTTTAATGGAATTTCCTCTTGACTTCATAATCTCTATTCAATGATAAGCTACCACATCATCTCCTTTTGGGGTTCCTTTACCAACAAGTTGGGTTTCAATTTTACAAAGACATATATGCTCAGCTAAGAGGATCCATGTGAGGTGCCACCTACCATTAGAATCGAAATGATGAGAAGAATAAATTGATGATAATCTTAAGCCCAACAAACTTGAACAAAATTGTCATTTTTATCAATGAAAGTGGCGCTTCTAGGGCTTTCTAGAACATCTTGACCATTTTATCTTAAATTAGTGTAACCCAAACAAATATTAAGAGTGTTCAAGAATCAATGTTGACATCAATGACAACATCATTCAACAATCTCCCCCTTTGTTGTTGATGGCAACACATACCCCCCTTGTGAATATTGTTCCCCCTAACTCCAGGGCCTCTGATCATCTTTTCCTAATTTTCGTCCCCCTTTAACATAAATGGAAAAGGGTTACTCCCCCTGATGAAATATTTTTCCTTAAAAAATATTGTCTAAACTTTCTACTTCACAAAGCTAACTAATCTTCCCATCATGTTGATCCTTGCTATGATGAATCCACATCTTCCATTTGTCAACCTTTCAAAGGATAGATCTTCAAACATGAAACCAATACTACATAGAATCCCACTCTTCAACATTCACAGGGAGTCATCAAACTATATTCTTCAAAATAATGTATGAACCCACTCTTCAACCAGATCATTGTGAACCTTGACATATTCCATTGTAGATTTATTATAACCTTTTGATTTTACGAAACCTAAAAGCATGATTGTAGAGACTTGATCTTCTTGCTTTTGTTTTCTTCTTCATAACTTCTTGTACTTGATGTTAGGGTTTTCTTTCATGGAAGATTCCATCTTATACCTACAATCACGAGCTATATTTACATAGTTATGGAATTTGTAACATTCAATATTGGGCCTGAATGATGGAGAAAATGATATATATTTTATGTTGGTAAAGTCATTTTTAAATCTGTCTTGTGATCCTACAAACATGCTTCTAATGTTTCAATAATTTCTTTGATAATCATCCCTATCTTACATTCTGCAGTCCCTAGCAATTTGCCCAAAGTTTGCACATGAGAAACAATAACCATTAAACGTGCTAGAGAACCTGGATGAGATGTCTTGTCTTGTTTATATTCTATAAGTATTCTTTCTTGGAGGGGCTATAACCCATTGTTGATCAACGTTGCTTCTTGGAGTGGAAAAAATTTCAACCTTTTTATGTCCTTCAATTTGATTTTGACTTTGAGGGATCTTTCTATCAAATTTCTCGTCAAGTTTTCTTTGTGAGGTCTTGGAGCTTACGACTCCCTTAGATGAAGTTTCACGTGTATGACCAATACATGTTTTAATGTATGGAGATATAATTTGGAAACTGAGAATACCATACAGTGTGATCTATGCAACGTTTTATTCAACTTGTCAACTTCAACCTTTAATGATATGATTTCTTCTTCTTGTTTCATGCAATCCTCCTATTTCTTTTGAATTTGACACTTATGATCTTCTTCAATTCTTTTAGATTCTTCAATCTAGGTCTTTATATAGATGTTCTCTTCTTCTAGTTTTCTCACTTGATGGCATGTCAAAATCTCCTCTCTTATTTTAGCTTGTTTTTCCTTCATCTTTAAGCGAGCAATTTCTTGTTCCATCTCATTAATGACATGATCCTTCCTTTCAGCATCCTGCATTTGCTTCTTCTACGATCCATTGAACCTAATAATTTCATATATAACTACATCAATGTATTTTTTATTTTGACCAGATTTTGCCTGAACTAAATCCTCTAATTTGATTGTCATGATTTCCTCTTTCTTCCTTGCTTCCTCCACTTGAAATCTTAGAAGTGAAACATACTCTTATGTTATTTAATTTTTCTTCCTAGATTTATTTGTAGCATATTCTTCTTCATCGAATGAGATATTATCTTCATCACTTGACTTGGCAATCACAAGAAGAGGTTTCTCATAAAGAGTATATAAGTTGTTCCAAAGATCGTTGGTTAATGAACATTTGGGCCACTTTGTCTTTTATTAAATTTGACAAACCACTCAATATGACCTTCATATTTGTTGCATCATATTCTATTGATTTTGTAGTGACGTTTTCGTCAAATATTGACTTCCATACTTTATGACCAACTTTCCACAAATGAAAACTCATTGACTCACCAAGGTGCATATCTTGTCCCGTCGAAGAAGGGAACTAGGCTGACTTGATTTTCTTCAGTTGTTGTAACAAAATATGAGATTATTGCAATGCCAAAGACTTCCTTTGATTATTTTCAATGTTTTGTGGATTTCTTATTTGACTTTCCCATATTTGCACTATTATATCTTCCTCCCAGTTATTAAGTTGCAAGTGAAGGAATTTGCTCTGATACTAATTGTTGGAAATAACGAGAGGGACGTGAATCAATATTTCTCTTCAATTAGTTAATTTTAACTTCACAAAGAATTAATTTTTATTAGCATAAGATAAACATATAACAAACATTAATACCCTTTAATAATGTACAATAATAAAGGTAGTACACCATATATTTTTAGGTGGAAACTCTTCTAGGAGAAAAAGCATTGAATGTTTCTTATTATTTGTCTTCAATAAGTTACATCAATTAGGAAGCTCCAACTTCCAATGTCTTCAGCTCCCACTTAAGGAGGTTCCAACCCCCTGGTTTACAAGCTCCAACTTAAAGGATTCTCCAATGCCCTGGTATACAAGCTCCAACTAAAAGGACACTCCAACGTCTTGTGCAGGATCCAACCTACCCTAGAACCACCCTACCATCCTGAAGTGTTCTCAAGCTCCAACCTAAAGGAGGCTCCACTTTCCTTCCTTGCACCACCCTACCACTCTACTCAGCAAGTTGCCACTTTCCCCGAAGGCTTGAACCTTCAACTAACCATGCTAGACCATGTTTCACAATTTTTAGATTGGATCCACTTATGCCCAATGACCAACCATGAAAATAATTCTTTTCTCATACGTCATCAACATCTTATACCCTAACAATAGCTCTCAATCATACTCTATCATCTAAGACACTATGAAGCTTTACTCTAAACATCAATACTATGTCATGCATACTTTGTCTCAAACCTTAACAATACAACCCTACAACCACTTGTTCAATTTACTAATAGTTTCAAACCCTTGATGACTTAATACACTTAGCATGCTCTGACATCAATGACAATAAGTTGCACAAAATTATACCATCATCACATCATCAACAAGACCTCTACTCCAGTGTATCATTATTGACAAAACCAAACATGAAGCCTTATCTTATAAATCCCTAGCATTAACAAGTATGCATACAATAATAAGGCTCCCCTACTTGACACTGTAAGAATACAAAACATAGGACTTCTCTTAACACTATCCAAATAGTCTTTATAAACACTGCATTGTTTCTAGTCATAAAATTTTCAATCAACTCAACACATTAATTTTCATCAAGCCCTCAACATACACCATAGCCACACATCAAATGTAGGCAACAAGTAAAAATAGTTTTTAACTCAATTCACACAACAACGTTAAACCAATTGTTGATGTGTGCCAATAATATTCACATGTTTTGTCGATGCAATGCTTTAGAACATAGATATGAAAGATTGTTACCTAGAGGACGTCTTAACCAACATTTAGAACTTCTTTAAGTTTCATACCTTTTTTCCATTAATGAAGACCCCCTTAAGTTGATGCCACAATATGTCTATCAATGCACTGATGCTTCAAACTCTTGCTTTGGATCTTGCTTAGGCACATAAATCAGACTTATTTCACAAGTCCTTCAAAAGAGAAAATAATCATACACCACTATAACTATCAATATTCAAATTAGATTTTACAAAGGGTTTTGTTCTAGAGAAATTTGTCAAATCATACGTCTAAATGTTTTGTGTTCTTATACTTCAATAGAATGCCAAGATTATATCAACAACCAAACCCACAAGAATAATTGATTATCTTACCCAACATGTATGACTACAGGAACACCATGACTAGGAGCACTCCTTATTTCATCCAATAAAAATGTCAGGCCTTACCTTCATCCAACCTAGGAGATGTTGATTCGATCTATGTTAAACAACCAAAAAATAAAATAAAAGATGCCCAGATTTAGAGATGCTTCCCAAAAAAAAAATTAGGTAATGTGATATGCCTCAATCAATTAAGGCACAATGATCAAACAAGTAGGATGGTATATATGTCATTGTATATCTTGATTTGAAGATAAGGTGTTTCTACAAGCTTTAGAATGCAAGTGGGCTTTCTCAATGGAAACCCTACTACAAGGCCAAAAAACACATCCACAAAAACTTTTGTCATTAATCCTTAAGCCGCACTTGATTTGTGTCAAGTAACGCCTTTCTGCAAGGCCAAACTTTATCCATAGGATAGCCACATGTATGGAATGAAATGACCATCAGAAATTTTAGATTTTCCCTAATGGGGAGGCCAAATCATAGACCCGAAAATATACACCTTTTTTCTAATACACATCACAAAAATAAGACCTCAAATGAACTTGTATATTCCTTTTGCATACACAGGGGTAATATGCCTTAGATAAGCCTAATTTTCCACATTAATTTTGCCTCAAAAATTTTGTTGTTACCATAGGTAAGTGCCTCAGAAATATGCCATAGAAATCTTTAGTTAGATCAGATCTTCCTTAGGTAAAGGTTTGAATTACTTTTGCATAATTTTCTTTTTCCGTGTCAAGTTCCTTAAGAAGATGTGAGTAGCCTTCCAACAAAGATCACAAACTTCGACCAACTTTAAAAATACATGGAGTTCAAGGGTTTGACATGAATAGGTTTTGGATTACCCTATTATAGAGGGCCACATTAATCACAAAATAAACATGAAAACCCCAATAATCCCTTTGTCAAAAATAAATAAAGATATCCCAGTGAAATCCATAAGAAAAAAGACAAATCATTTAGCCCAAAAACCCTTCTTTAATTTTGGATTCCTACTTCAGGTTTTCTTGAAAAAATCACAAAAGATATTCATTCAAATCATTGCATTTGAGGGGAGAAGAAGTCTCTTTATATAATGCCTACAGAGTATTCTAGGAGGGATTGGTCGATTTTTCTTGGAGGGAAATTTGAAAATTAAAAATTTGGAGCCCAAAATCCCTTCTTCAATTTAAGCCAACTTGCATTTAGATTCTAATTTAAATTTTGATCCCTTCACAAAATACTTTATCCCCAAAATATTTGATTTGATTCCTTTAATAGAATTTCCTCTTTACTTCATGATCTCTAGTCAATGATAAGTTACCACATCATCTCCTTTTGTGGTTCCTTGACCAACAAGTTGGATTTCAATTTTACAAAGCCATATCTCCTCAACCAAGAGGACCCATGTGACATGCCACCTACTGTTATAATCGGCATGACAAGAAGAATCAATCAACAATAATATTGAGCCCAACCAACTTAAAATTCCTTGTCATTTTTATCAACAAAAGAAGTGCTTCTAGATATTTCTAGAACTTCTTAAGCATTTGAGCTTCAATTAATGCAATCTAGAAAAATATTAAGAGATTTCAAGAATTGATGTTGACATAAATGACAACACCATTCAACAAAAATAGTAAAAAGGAAACTTACCCTCTCATTCTTCATATGTGTGTAAGCCAAGTAAGAACTAAGACTATCCTAAGTTGTGTTAATGGTTATTTTGTGTAATGCAAATGTTAACTAGTTCAGAATGGTGAGGACATAAGGAAATTGAGGCTGAGGAGGTTGACACAAGGACCACCTCCTATAGAAACCATTTCCATCACTACATCTAGCTCTCCTCTTGCACTCCCTAAAGGAAATTAATGAAACATTAAGAGGGTGACAAACAATAGAGATGGAAATGGAGAACTCTCCATTAGGGGTAGGTAACCTCAAAGGATTGAGGGGCTCTAGTAGATAAATTCCAATTGAGGACATTACTAAAGAGCTCTAGAAGATCAATCTCCTAGAATTTTTTGGAGGTCGTGCTAGTGAACGAGAGTAAGCATGGTTAGACGGAATGATAAGACGCTTCACATTAAGAGAGTATACTACCAATTTGATTGCTAAGATAGCAATATTTCAACTTAGAGATAGTGCCATGAATTGATGGGGTGGCTTGAAACGACAACTACACCTCACTCCTGACACAATTACCTAGGAGTTATTAGAAGGATAGATTTAGGAAGAAGTATGTGCCAACATATTACAAATAACAATAAGTAGGATCCTTTCATGCTTTGGTGGATGGAAACCAAACAATATAATAATATGAGATCAGATTCATGGAATTGGTTAAGTATGTCTCCTACATGAATACTAATAAATGCTAGGAAAATTTCTTGGTTTACGAGTCAAACCCTAAGATTAGGGAAATAGTTTAGATGTGAAAACCATCCTTAATTGTAGAAGTTGTTGAACATTCTCACTATGTAGAATATCACTTGGACTTGAAAAGGGGAAACAAATTCATTTTTCCACAACAACCAATGTTTATGGGGAATTCCCCTCAAACCCTCTCCGAGGGAAGAATATCAAGGTGACTACGATATAAAATAAAAGTTGTACCCAAAACAATGACAATAAGGGTTTCATTGGCTACAATTGTAGCTCTACCAGAAGCTTTAGGGACTCATGCAAGTCGAGGTTATACATGTAGAGCTACAAGTAGGGGAAAGGGTCCTAGGGGAAGGAGCTCTTTCTACAAAACCCCAGAACATTGGTTTCTTATTCTACCACACATCACTAGATGGGGATGCAGGGGACCACATTAGCAACGTGATTGTCATGTGTTACAAACTAGTAATAACCATGGAGAAGGAAATGCACCGACAAGTGAAGAAGGAAGCCACCATCAAATCTATACAATGGTTGATAACCACCACGTTGAACAACAATCCACCATGGTGGAAACCCAAAATATGATAAAACCATGTAAAAGTTGAAATTTTTTTTGATTCTAGTGCTAAAAATAGTTTCATTTCATGAGTTCCATTAGACAAATGTGGGTTGGCCGCCTATTAGCACAATGACTTCAAATAAGTTGAAAAGGATTATGGGCTAAAACAAGCAATAGGATCTAGTGTTAACCAATTTTTGGTTAATCTCGGGGTGTGTACAACTAATCTGAAGGAATATGCCAAAGAACTAGGGACATATGATGTAATTATAAGAATGAATAGGATATACTCTCATTGATATTTGGTAGATTGCTAAAAAAACAAGGGGATATGTTTATATGATGAAGGTAGGTCAATAGAGATATGTGCTATCTAAAGAGGAGTGTCCCTGTGATTCATCTCTAAAACGTTGCCTCATGCAAGGCTACGGATTATATGTGGTAAAGACAATAAGTGATGAGAAGGGACCCTCCCTAGATCAACACCCAATCTTGTTATAATTTGACAATGCTTTCCCTGAGGAGTTGCTAAGATTACACCTATGAGGGAGATCAATATCACATCGACCTAAAACCTACTGTAGATCCAATACCCAAGACACCCTACAAAATGATGGCTCCAAAACTTTATGAGTTACAGATGTGGTTAAAAGAGTTGTTATATCTGGGATTTATTAGACCTAATATTTCACCTTGGGATGTGTTGGTGATTTTAGTCAAGAAAAAGGATGATTCCTTAAGATTCTACATAAACTATAGGGACTTGAATCGAGCCACATTAAATAATAGGTACCTAATACCCAAAATAGGTGATCTCTTCAACTAAATGAAAGGGGAAATAGTTTTCTTGAAAGTCGATCTATGATCCAAATACCACCAACTAAATCCCAAAAACTTCCTTTATGACTCTATTTCGACAATGTGAGTTTGTAGTAGTTTCATTTGGTTTAACCAATGCACCAACATTATTCATGAGTCTCATGAATGGCATGTTATGGAAGTACTTGTACCACTTTTTGCAATTCCTTCTAGACAATATTTTCGTGTACTCTAAGAATGAAAAGGATCATTAAAGACACCTAAGGGTTGTGTTGACATGCTTAAGGGAAAACTAGTTATATGGGAAACTATTGAAATTTTATTTCCTTCAAAAGAAAATCCATTACCTCAGGCACATTATCTCAGAAGAATGAATTTCCATTGACCTAGAAAATTTGAAGGCCATAATGGATTGGCCAATGCCTAAAAATGTTCATGAGGTGCATAGCTTCATGGGGTGGGTAAGTTATTATGGAATATCCATGGAAGGATTTTCAAATATTGTGAAACCCATCACCACATTATTGTAGAAGGGAGTTAGATATGAATGGACAAATGAATGTGACACTACATTCACCAAACTAAAGATATTACAAATCGGTGCATTGATCCTTTGGGTTCCTAACATGGAGAAGGACTCCATAGTTTGCACATATTCTTCAAATCCATGATTGCGAGGAGTATTGACACTAGAAGGTAGAATAATAGCTTATGCATCACGTCAATTGAAGAAACATGAAGAGTTGTATGATACCCATGACATATCATTAACAGTGTTGATGCTAGATTTGAAACGATGGAGACACAACCACATTGAGAGAAGTTTTGAGTTAAAATTTTATCTTGTGAGCCTGAAGCATCTCTTCACTCAGAGGGATTTAAATACTAGGTAGAGGCGATGGAGTAAATTCATGGGTGAGTATTATTTTGGAATTTTGTACATAAAGGGAAAGGAGAATGTGGTGGTCAATACACTAAGTAGGAGGCCACAAACCTTCTCCCTGGTACCCTTGAGGGTCAATTTCAGGGAGTGTGTGTTGGAAAAAATCTTTGAATATAGTTGCCATATGAAGGTTACATCAATACTCCAAAGTGGGAAGTCGATAGAACCAAATTTTGAGGGCTATGTCCTTGAACCAAATGGACTATTATGATTTCAAGGGAGAATTTACATCCCTAAGGAAGGGGGTATGCAAAGATCCATCCTTGAAGAGTCATATATAGAACTATATTGTGCACATCCTGGGGTGAAGAAGATGTATGCAAACATGAAAAACTCTACTTTTTGGAAGGTATGAAGCATGATATAGTTTAGTTTGTCTCCAATTGTTTTGAAATTAAATATATAAATGATGGCCATTGCCACCCAATAGGAGTCCTACAACTACATGACATTCCTATGTCTAAATGGGAGATCATTTATATGGATTTCATTATGGGTTTCCACTCACCTCACAAAGGCACAATTCCATATTAGTTGGAGTTCATAAATTGACCAAAAGTGCCCATTTCATCCTAGTGAAAGACACTTATAATGTTACTGATGTGGAATGAGTGTTTATAAGTGAATTTATCCAACTACATGGGTTGCCCCCAAATTTCATTTATGATAGAGGCTCTTTCTTTACATATAGATTTTAGATCAGTTTGCAGTCAACATTGTGGACATAGTTGAAACCAAGCATTGTATATCATCCAAAAATAGATGAGTAGACTGAAATATTTAATCAAGTTATGGAAAACATGCTTAGAATCTACATCATGGATAACCAAACTTAGTGGGAAAGGTACTTACCATTGGTAGATTTTTCCTATAGTAAGAGTTACAATAGTTCAATCGAGATGCTTCCTTATCAAGCCTTATATGGGAGGCCATGCAAGATGCCACTAAGTTGGGGAAGGTTGGACGATAGTGTTGCCACTTTTTGGTTTATGACCCTAGTTATTGTGTCTATTGTGACCAACAAAAACCACACTTTGTCCCAAACATTTCTGTAATGCATGTGGAATAGGTGAGGTATCACTCGAGGCACCTATGGGGGGCTGCGAGAATCAAGTTTCTGCAGTTTTAAGGGGAATGGGAATTCAATCTAGGCTACCATTCTAACACACGCAAACTCCAATTGACATGCAAACCCTGCTTACAGATATTCGATTAAAATGCAAAACATTATAAAAAACAATATTTTTTAAAGAAAAGGGTGCATCGATTACTCTTGGAAAGAACATTCATCCATTTGAACATTAATATCATGAATAAACACAATTCATAATAAAATAGTCATGCAAACATTATACAACATACATGCAGAACTCCAACCATTATTATTATTACCAAAAAAAAGTGTCAAATGCAGTACATATATCCTTACCATAGTATTCCCATCAGCTCACCAACCAAATTTCAACATTACAGAGTTACAATCATCATCCCAGTACTCAACTGATTAACTCACCAACCAACCCCAATATTATCATCTCCTGTTGATATGTACATAGTTACATGGACAAAATACCATGGGTAATACCCAAGTAAACCATTAACATGAGCATTACCATGGGTAGGTATATTGTCGTTTCTAAACTACACTAGATCAAAAAAAAGGCATTGATACTTTCAAACTTAACAATTCCTAGTAACTATTCCACATTTGTTTCACTTTCGATGGCACAATTGTCCCTTCTATCATGACATTGTGTACTCTGCCATATTTTTTCAAAGTTCTAGCATGCTTTTTGTACTTCCTTTGCCTACATGCACTGTAAACCTACTTTAGATTGTTGCAATTCTACCAACCCAAAACTTGCCTCCGACAAACCCCCAACGCATGCTTGTGGCTTGTCCTGAGCCACTCAACCCTTTTTCTATTCCCATTGTCTTGCAAAGTCTCTTTCCTTAGTAAATTTAACTCCTACTCCCACGACGTATCTCCAATTGTATTTTTCTAATGTTGTTGTCAATGGTAGTAATCTCTACAAAGACTAAACCCACTACTTCTGCACAAATATCCATTTGCCAATTCTCAACACATGCAAAGTTAGTTCCCTTTGGATGTTTTGGTCCACACTGAATCAACCAATTTAATGCTACCATTCCAAGCCTTCTCTCAAATATAAACCATAGGAAGTGCCATGATAAATTATTTGACTTAACCATACCTCCCTATTTATAATATCTCTTAGAGTAGTCCTACTTACACTTGATAGACTCCTACACCTCTTACAAACCAACACTCCCTTGATCAGAACTCCTGACACATCCATTGACAATATTTCAACTTTGTATCCTTGCAACACTAAAAATATCTAGAACCTCCAATAGTGTCTAACATTTCATCACTCTAGAATATCCACTCTATGTCTACTAATACCACATTCCATCGCATACTGTTATTATGAATTAGCAAGACCAACTACTTGCATTATATAAGGAATTCACTGCACTAGAAAATATGGAAACTACATCTTTGTGAGTAGTCCAACACTGAGTAAATTTGATCTTCCTTGATTCAACGTACTCAAAAAATTAATGACGTTGAATGATAGCTCCACTAGCGTGTGCTAAGATCGAGTAGTTGTCGCAGTGACCATTAGATTTGTTAGTTCCACACCTATGAGATTTTTCCATGCTTTCGATTCATTTATGAAAATGTTATGAATAAAATGAGGCATCCTCAGGAAAGCATGGAAACTTGTTTAACACAACTGACATTTTTGAACTTAGACTTCTGTGATCCATAATAATTATAATAACATCTTTCAGAAAAAATCACATAAGAGAGATTCTCGTCGACGCATTTCGAACCAACCAATGTGGTTCATCTTCGGGACAAGATGAGGAATCAGATCTAGGCATTTAGATAAATAGATGTAGAGAGCTGCTAACTAGCCGTTAAGGATAACAACTAATTTGACTAAGGGTAGGACATAGAAAAGGTTTTGACCAAAAAAGGTAGGAAAGAAATTTTAGAAAATGGATAAAATAATGATGTAAAAAGTTATAATTTAGAAAAAAATAACCCCTTATAACTAAATTAATTAATATAATATTAAAAAATAATTTTAAGAGCCATAAATTAGATACTATCAATAAATGATATTCTAAAAGGTGTTAATATTTTAATCTTATTCATATAATTATAAATAACATTAGATAGTCATAAATTAGATAATAGGAGTATTAACAAGCAACATTATAAAATTATATGATATAATCATATTGAATAGGGTAAAAAATAGAAAGGGTTTTTACCAAAAGTTTAAGGGAAATTAATTAAGGAGAATAAATTACTATATAAAAAAAGAGGTAAAAGAAGTTGAAAAATTAATATATAAAAATGATAAACTCTCTATATAACCTCATCAATGAATATAAAATTAACATAAATATTAAAGATTAATCCCATTCATATCACCAAAAAAAACAGATATAATATATATATATATATATATATATATATATATATATAATATATATATATATATATATAAATTAATTAATCTATAAGAAAAAATTTAGGAAGAAAGCGCAGGAATCCAGATTATGTTGATACTCCAGCCATCATCTCTATTTAAATTAATAGGTCCCTTTTCAATTTCATGTTTGGCGATAAGTCACACTAAATTTCTACAATAACAAATCATTTCACTTGATGATTGTGATGTTGATTATTGTTCTAGGTCCCAACCTGATTGTTCCATCTCTCAGTGCATGGATTCTAGCATGGTGGTTGCCCCAAAAACTTTGATTCTTTTACCTTGTTGTTATAGTTATGCTATATGGTCCCTCCTATAGAACAAAAATCTCTTTGCATTACTTATGCATCTGACAACTAGTTTCAACAACAGTGACTAAGATTATCTATACTACAACAAAAGAAAAAATTAACACTTTTATTGCTTATTTATATTCGAGATAACTATTGAGAATGATTCCATCTAAGTTTGTGCAAAAGATTGGTTGTCCTTATATAGTTTTAATCGTCTCCCATTTACATATTTCAACATTTCACCATTCATCTTCTTGAGTTGTAATTCACCTACATCTTTCATAGTATTGATCTTTTATGTACCTAACCAATGCATTTGAAGGTTCCCTTGGTGCTTTAGAACTTACTATCACAAAGAAACATTATCTCAACCAATTGAAATTGATTTTTTTTTACACATTGATCATGCCAAGCTCTTTCTTTTTCCTTCTGTACATTTTGATGAAATCCTACTAACATCTAATCCTCTTCTAGCTACATCAATTCTTCCAACCTATGATCCAAGGCACCTCACTCTATCATCTATGCAAAGGAAACTACGCACAAAATAGGTATCAAAAATTCCACTTGCATCATAACCTCTTATTCATATACCCATCTAAAATGCATGTGTATTTTCAACCACTTGCAAGTTGTTCAGTTGTCCAAAGTGTAACTGGAATTCGAAGATCCCAATGATCTATGTTTGTGTTTCACACTTTAGTGAGTGAATTCTCCAAAATTTTATTGAAATATTCCACTATACCATTGGCTTGGGGGTGATAGGGCGTACTCTTCTAGTGATAAATCTCAAATTCCTTTGTAAATGCAGTAATGTTCCTATTGATAAAATGGGTTCCTAGGTCACTCATCAAGATTATGGGATAACCAAACCCAGTGGGTTGATGTGACCCATAAAATATATTTCCCACATATAGAAAGGTTGTAGTTTAATTTGTGTGGTCAAAGGCATCTCATCTCTCCTTGAAGGTTTTCTAACTCTCTAGAAAAATCACATTTCCTACAAAACTTCCTAGCATCAGCATGCAACATTGACCACCATAGCTCAACCCACAGAATCCCCTGCACGGTATCTCTACCTACATAATGTCCTCCTCCAACTCCCTCTAGTACATCTGTCAATATCATAGGATGCTCATGCTACAATATGCACCTACACAAAATCCCATCAACCCCTAACTTGTATAAGCAACCCATAATTAGTTAATAGTATGCAGGCTTGACAATCAATTGCTTCTTTTTTGCAACACTATACTCAGTTGGAGCGACTACAATACTAAGGAATTGAGAAATCTTAGCAAATTATTCATCAATCATTGTAACAGTAAATAATAATGCATCTAATATGTTGTCTTCTAAATATAGAAATCCTAGATAAATGGTATGGGCCTACATTCAATCACCTAGGTTTGAGAACCACTTCAAAATCATACTCTTGAAACAATAATAACCAGATATATATATATATATATATATATATATATATATATATTATATATATATTATATATATATATATAAATATATATATATAATATATCATATATATATATATATATATATCAATAAGTATATTATTGATAAATATATATATATATATATATATATATATATATATATATATATATATATATATATATATATATATATATATATATATATATATATATATATATATATATATATATATCGCCCAACACAGGCTTATTGACCAAGTACCTTAAAGTTGAATGATTTTTATATAATTTAAATTCATTTCATAAAAGGTACTACTGATACCTCTACTACGCATAGACCATAGTCAACCCTTCATGCTCTATAGTGGTATATTTATGCTCCACTGTTGATAACATTCTACTTGAAAATGCAAATGTGTGGTCCAAATATCCTTCCTCTATTTGTGCTAAAATGGATCCTAGAGCAATATTTAAAGCATCCACATGCACATGAAATTCTTTAGTCTAGTCAAGAAAGATCAAAATTGGCGCACTGACCATCTTCTCCTTTAAAGTGTCCAAGGCCTGTTAAAATTCCTCCATCCATATGAAAGGTACATCTTTCTCAAAATTTTCTCCATAATTGCATTTATGCAAGCATATCTTTTTATGCACTTTTGGTTATAACCAATATGACCCATAATAACACTTAACTGCCGAATGGAAGTAGAAGGAGGAAAACATACTATGATTATAATCCTTGCAAGGCTTTCCAATAACCCTTGCTTACACATAATGTGACCCAATTAAATGTCAAATGAGGACAAAAAATACACTTCTTTAGATTCAGCGAAATTTATAACTGCCTACATATATCTAACATCAATTGCATTATATTTATCTGCTTTTGAAATAGGTTGAACATGGTTCAATTGTCTATATATACCTCCAAATACTTATGAATAAATTCTTTAAAATTTGCAACAATGATTATAGAAAAAATTGTAGGCACGGTCTTCAAGATGAAAGGCATCACAATGTACTGAAAGCATCTCCACTCCATCACAAATGTATTTTTATGGTGATATTCTTTAGTGATCCATATCTGCTAATATCCATAGTATCCATTAATGAAAGAATACATTCTCAACCACCAACATTTTCAAATACCTCATCTATAAAAGGGGTAGGAAATGGATCATGTACACAAACATCATTGAGGTTTCTTAAGTCAACACAAATCATGATCTCCCTCATTTTTTTACTCTAGACTACCATAGGACTTATCCATTCTCACTCCTCCACTAACTCAATGATCCCAACTTCCAGCATCTTTTCCAACTCCTTCTTTATCTTCTACTTATATATTGGATTGAGCCTATATACTCTTTGTTTAATTGTCTTGGCATCCAACTTGATACGGATCCACATTTTTCCCATCTCACCACTATGCCCTTCATCTCGGAAAAGGTATTAGAAAATAAGTCTTGATATTCCCTTAGAAGATGTGTTATATTCTCCATTATTTCGTTATCCCAGTAGTCCCTAGTTAGAGCCATCTTTGGATTCTATTTGATCCCAATATTTACCTTCTTTGTCTTAATTAGAGAGTAGTCCTTTATTCCCAACTCGATTCCAGATGCAATACATTCTCCTTAGTCATTAAGATGTGTAGGTTCCTTGGATCCTCATCACCATCAACATCATCTAAAACATTGTAACATGCCACAAACCCCCATACATGTTGTAAATGTTGATGGGTAGGACACAATGGTGCCATCTTATATCCAGGGAAACTTTCTAACGAAAAAAAAATCTACTTTAACACCTTAAGTGTTCGATCCAACACCTCCTTATCAATTTTAAAACTGAACGTAGCTTTCAAAATCTGAGTCATTTCCTCAAATTGTACAATTCCTCTATGCACTTCCAATTCATACCAACTCTTGGGAATGGTATCTAAAGTGTGTGAAAATATATGAACCCATTCCTCTTGTGGTATCTTCTTCTTATTCCATACTGAAACACAACTCTTCACATGGGTTGTGGGATAGTCCAACCCAATATACTTAACTCCCTTGACCTTACATTCATACCCAGACTGAGTGCATAATAGATTCTTACATTTCATTAAAGTATCTACAACAGCCTTATGTGTAGCTCACCAACACATAAGAGTGGATTTCAAGGAAACATCTAAGGATAAAATCTCAAATTATCAGGGACCTTCTACTCAAACTCATAAACAAATGATCCAACAAAGGTTATATCATCATACCTCAAAGGATCATGGAATTTGGTACAAATCACACTATATGAGTGATGTGCACACACACCTTCTAGTAGAGACTTCATGCAACGGGTTCTACCAATTTTCCAACCCTTATTCAGAATCCAAAGCACATGAACCAATGCCACGTCAATGGAGCACACCATATGTAGTGGGGTTGACATAATCCTCTCTTTGTGCAATGATCTAATAAATATTTTCTAATCCCTATTGATTTGAATCCTCTTTAATTGATTCAACATGCCTATCACCTTCACTAGGATCTGGTGACACAATTACTCAATCATCCCTTGATTAAAAAATCATCTATATTTTCTTCAAATTGATGATCACTTGATTATGAAAGGCTTGATCAAATCATAATATAGTTGGATAGAGGTCAATATCATTAATAATTTCAATAACTTTGAATTATTCCATACTTGTAACCCCATCAATATCTACCTCCATATTTGACAATCTACTAATGGAAAAATTCTATAATGATTTTCCAATCTGAGTTGGATAGGGGAGTGAGTTAACTTAGGTTTCCCCATCATCTCCCAAGTCTTCTTAGGAAAAATATTAACATCAATTCCCAAATCAAGAATAATATTATCCATGTCATAAGCTCATTTTTTTGCATAAAACTTGAACACTTTGTTGGTTCTCTTCTTGTGCATGACTTTATTAATTGTTCATGTGGGTATCTATGTTGCTCCACTCTCTAGCTCCTAAGTGCACAAATCAATCATCATGCAAAGCTTCTATAGGGCTCCATCATCCTGAATCAAATCTAGACAAATTTTTAAAAAGGATTTAATGGATTTGTCTCATCATTCATAACCCTTTGTAGAAATTTAATCGTAGATCCATGGCATATCATATACTAGACTGTCTTATGGGGCATCCCGCTCTATTTCAACCATTTCTCTAGACACCTCCTTATAGGTGATATTATACTTCTAAGGGTCTAACTTCAATGGTAGGTTTGCATCTTTTTATACCCACTGTTGGCTAGTATTGTTCTACTTGGTAGAACCTACTCCGATATTTTTCCCTCCACCTATCACAACATTTACTTGTGATTGATCATGGCACATTTCAACAGTCACTTTCTATAAGTTCTCCCCTCCTCCTAGATCTTTGCAAGCAACGTAGGGTATTTCTCTATCATATGATCTAAATCTTAACAACATGTGCAAGCTGAACATGGATTAGAATAGTCTTTGTTGAGATGTCTAGGTTTCCCACAATTGTAACAAATGATTGGTCATCTTCCTCATCCAAAACACCTTCTTCCTCTTCTAGGTCCTACAAAACCTTCAAGTCTTCTTCCCATCATACCATGGCCTTTGTCCGGATGATTGTATTCACCTGGCTTATTATAATTCTATGCCATGCCATCTTGGCCCTCTTACACTATGTAAGAATGTAAGGTGTGATCCCACATTAGTTCTAAAGATCGATCATAATGAATTTCATTTCTGATAGACTTGAAAATGTTCCAAAACAATTTTCTTTCTGTAGTCTCATATCTCTGTATCAGATTAGCCACAGATTAGCCACACTAGTTTCCATAAAATCTGCCAATACAAGGCATTCATTTCTGTGGAGTTCTCCCTTTCAATAGATGGTGCACCATAGCTATGAATATCGTTCTTTCCCTTTCATAAAATCATGCAACTGAACAATGAGTGCAACAATTTGTGACTAAAGTTGATCTATACCATAACTATCTCCTCCTACTGCATCTACTGGAGATGCTTCCAATTTAGTGTTATCTCCAAGGATTTTCACTGGTTCTGAATGTTCTATTGAGTTAATGAAGTAGGAATATGTGATAGTGTCCCTATGATAAACCACCCCTTATGTTTCTCATCAGGAATTTTGAACGACAACTTGCCCAACAATACTTTAACCCATTGATCATAATCCAAAATGGATTTGCTCATTCTCTGTTTGATCTCTTGTAGCTTTGTTATGCCTTGGGATGTGGATTTAGGCCTACAGATCTCCTTCTTCATCACTTTCTTGATGTCCTGCAATGATCTTGGTTGTCTGGGTGGAGCAATGTTCTTGTACTTCATTTACCAAGTTAAAGAATGATCTAGAAGTATACTCCAATTGTATAATTTTATCCTTGTCATCAAAGACATTATGGTAGCCAATGCTACCTTACATACAAATAAGTTTTGTTTGGGATCATCATTCCCAAAACCATAAAAAGTGGTATCTTTAAGAGTGTGCCATTTTTCTTTGTCTACCATATCATAATGATGATCCACTACATACAACTACTATCATTTGCAATCCAATCCTTCCCAATTGATTAGTATGACTTTGACTAATATTTTGACTTCTTTCACTTCCTTTGTTAACTAAAGTGTGTAGAACACTAATTGGGGAACTTACCTATGTATGAATAGGTGTGTGCAAGACCATGTGTTCAACACAAGGCATACTCTAAGTGGGATCATCAGGATTCATATTCTATGTTATTCTCAACCTAGGATGCAAATGTTCCTCTCCCTTTTCTTCTATCTATGGTATGTCAATACACAATTGATATAGACCCCTCTAATCTCCACTACTTCTCTTTCTCCTATGAATTCTTGTTATCTCCATTGTTATACTTCGATCAACTATAGGAACTTATGCAGACCTCTCTCCTCTATCACTGCCACCTCAAAAAATTCTACCATTGCACAAGATACCACCTTCAACCTATGTCATATTTCTTCTTCCATGCACTATTCAATTGATCTTCCTTGGCATACCCTTTCTACAATATTACAAAGGGGTATTTTTCATTTCCTTCATCCTTTAATTTATCCTAATACTCCTACATCCCAACCATGTTCCCTCATATTAATCTTCAAAAATACCCCATCTTGACCTCAACCCACGATGGGTTTGGCTCCTCATGGTGTCAGATTCCATCTTCAACACACCTTTGTCACACAACAACATCATTACGAAGGTTGATAGTGCTCGAAAAACCTTCCACGTGGGCCTCCCAAAAAAATTGTTCAACAACGGTATATGAGATAATAGACCTGATGGAAAACTTTGTAATGCTTCCTACAATAATGCTCTCAAACCAAAAATCAACAGCCTAGGTAATTTTGTTGTCCATGTGACTAGAGCTTTCGAACTCGCTCAAGAGTCCAACGTTGAGGTTCAACCAACTTCTAATGTATCACCACAACCATCTATTAATTCCAATAAGATGATTCCCAATTTCACGAGAAACAATCTTGTCTAACTTGGTTTCAAACCACTCGTCAATATACTCCTCTGTTGTGTTCCACATCCCCTTCGATCACAAGCCCTGGTCATGGAAATGAAACCATTTGTTAGTTCTTTTTGGTTTTCAAGTCAGCTTATTACATGTGATACGACCAACAAAAACCCCCTTGGGTACCAACCCTCTTGGCAATGCTTGTGGTACATGCATGGTCTCATCTGAGGCACCTATAGGGGGTTGCGAGAACCAAGTTTCTGCAACTATAAGGGGAATCGGAATCTTATTTGGGCTATCATTCTATCACACCTAAACTCTAATTTACATACAAACCTTGCTTACAAACACTCAAGGCAAATGTGAAACATTAGCAAAAACATGAATTTTTAACGAAAGGGGTGCATCGATTACTCTTGGAAAGAACTTTCATCCATTCAAACATTAATATCACAAATAAACATAATTCATAATAAATTTATCATGAAAACATGGGACAATAGACATGAAAAATTCCAACCAATATTTTGATTACTAAAAAGAGTTCTAGATGTAGTACATATATCCTTACCACATTATTCCCCTTGGTTGACCAACCTAATTTCAACATTACAGAGTTATAATCATTAGCCCAATACTCAACTGATTAACTAGCTAATCAACCCCAATCTTGTCAGCTGTTACTGATTTATACATAGTTATATCCACAAAATACCATGGGTAATACCCAGGTAAACCATTACCATGGGTGTTACCATGGAAAGACAATCATTTGTTGCTAAACTAGACCAGATCAAAACACGATCATTGATGCTTTCAAACTTAGCAACTCATTCCTAGTTTCCTCTTTGCTTTTGCACCATTGTTGACTATGCAGTTCTCCCTTCTATCTTGATGTTGTGGCTCTACCATAACTACACAATGTGCTAGCATGTTGTTTCCACTTCCTTTGCCTATGTGTGCTAAAAAAAAATCCTTTTATTGTTGCAATTCTACCAATCCAAAACTTGCCTCTGAAAGAGAGAGTAATCTTCACGCTAGAATTGGTTCAAGAAATGAAGGAATAGGTAAGTCAAATTCGGCAAAGGTCAAACAAAGCAAAATATAGATAGAATATTTATGCTGATGAACAAGGAATATTTTAGGGGCTAATATTCGCAAGTGGGCTAATATTCCATGCTTCTCCCAAAAAAAATATTCGCCAATTTCCATTTTTCTAAAAATGAATTCGCCCAATTTTTATAGGATAAAATTGTTTTATCTTAAAAATCGTCAATATTATATATTGTATAATACAAAATAATTACAAATCTAAACATTTTTACATAATTATCATCAAACATTTTAAGATTTGGATATTAGGGACTAATAAGATTTGCCAACATTGTTAAACTTTAAGATAAACTTCCATCCTTAAAATTTTCCCTAAGAACATAGGACTAATCGAAGTTATGAAGTGAGAGTCCAAGTTTTAATTAGTATCCAACCTAACAAAAGCACCATTTGGTTTGGGAAAGGGACAAAGTTGTCACCTCGATTTATAGGGCACTTTAGAATGAAAGAGAAAATTGGACCAGTTGCCTATCATCTTGTACTACCAAACCTTTTTCATAAAATTCATGATCTTTTTCAAGTATATATTCTACGACATTATGTTTTTTACGAATATCACAAACTCGATTGGAGGGAATTGTAGGTCTTGGACGTAGGAACCTTAATGGTCAAACTATTACACATACTAGGTTGTAGGTTTCAATAATTTAGGCATCACTTGGTGGACCAGGTTAAGGTCTAGTAGGATAAGTATAGCCCGGGATATGTTACTTAGGAGGATGCAAAGACTATACATTGTGATTGTCCCTTACTTTGACCATTTATGATGCCCATTTTGACCTAGATAGCTACCTATGTTGAAGCCATATTTGTATTTTCATGTTGTTTTATTTATGAACACCATGTAATATTGATGCCTTTTAGTTGGATAAATGAACTTACTTATAAAAAAAAATTGACGAATCATGATTTGTTGATTAAAGTTTTTGATGTATGACTTATCAGAGTTATGATTTATCTAATGTATAGCTTATTTGGTTATGATTTATCTAAAGTAATATTTACTTCCAACATGATGATATTAATTGAAAAAAGGATTGGGTACATGGATACTGAACCTAATAACACGGTGATTATGATCTCACACACACACACACACACACACATATAACCATTTTCTGGGGGTATGTCCTTGAACCAGATGGACTATTGATGTTTCAAGGGAGAATATACATCCCTAAGGAAGGGGGCATACAAAGAACCATCTTTGAAGAGTCACAAACAACCCTCTACTATGCACATCCTAGCATGAAGAAGATGCATGCAAACATGAAGAAACTCTTCTTTTGGGGAGGAATGAAGCATAGTGTAGTCCAATTTTCTACCACATTTTTGAATGTCAACGAGTGAAAGTTAATCATCGCCTCCAGCAAGACTCCTACAACCTCATAACATTTCTATGTCTAGATGGAAGGTCATTTTTATGTATTTCATTGTGGGTTTTCCACTCACTTCAAAAATGCAGAACATCATATTAGTTGTAGTTGATAAATTGACCACAAATTCCCATTTCATCCCAGTGAGAGACACTTATGATCTTACCAATGTGGCATGAGTGTTTATAAGCGAAGTTATCCAATTACACAAGCTACCCACAAAGATCAGTTGTGATAGAGACTCTCACTTTACATCTAGATTTTCGACAAGTTTTCATCCAGTGTTGGCGACTCAATTGAATCTAAGAAATGCATATCATCTATAAATGAATGGATAGACCAAAAGATTAAATTAGCTTAGGGAATACATACTTAGAATGTATATCATGGATAACCGAACTCAATGGGAAAGGTACTTACCATTCACAGAGTTTACTCATAAAAAAAATATGACGGTTCAATTAGGATGCCTCCTTATGTAGGCACCTTCCCTATGATTCCAATTATTATCATTATTACTTTTTTTAAATACAATTCAGACTCAAGATAAAGGCAACAAGTTCTAGACATATGAACCAAATTGTAGAAATTCCTTTTCGATTCAAACTGCTAATTGTAATTTACTAAAACAATAGACTTGAATCTACTCTATTGATCAGCGGAAACAATTAAACGATTGTGAAATCACAAAGTATACAAGAGAAGGAATTCAATCAACACATTATACAATGATTTCTTGTAGAAAACCACAAGTAAAAACCCCTGCTATCTGTACATTTCATTATTCATAGAATATAAGAAGATTACAATGATTTGCTCAACCTCGAGCAACCTCTGCACTATCTCTATCTGTCTCATTGCTTCCTAGACAAGCCCATGCCAATACTTAACCAAATTTTGGCTTACACAAGTCCTTATTTCCTTGCGTTGTTTCCTTGGGAATTAACCCCCTATTAATTTCGGAAATTTCTCAATATGAATTGTACAATCCTCATAGGCCTTTGTCTGACTCCATGCACCACCTGTACAATTTGGATGATTATACAACTGATAATACAATGTCCCTGAAATCCAATCTCAACTGGGTAATTCTAGATTTGACATGCATGAGTTATTTATGAGTGAATCATCAGTTAACTTGTTGAACACATGAATCAACACCCCATTGTCTGACCTCTTGCTAGTTCCTCCATCAGTTGGAACTAGTTTAACTGACTTTAACTCAATTAAACTGAATTAATTAATTACAACTCAAAATAAACTCAACCAGGGCTCCTATAAAGTAAGAGACACTCTACATGACTCAATTTATACCCTCAACTCGAATTAGCTGAGAAAACTAAGTTAATTTAACTTAGTTAACTCGTACACTTTGCCTTGTGATCTGGAATTACATTTTTATTCCTAATTTAATTCAAGGACAAATTAAATTATGATTTTCTTGTTGCATTTTCAACACTCCCTCTCAACAAGAAAGGGATTATCAGATACCCCAATCCTACCTCTATGGAAATTGAATCTTCCTCTTGGCAGTGCCTTAGTTAATATATCTGCATCTTGTTCCTGTGTAGGAATGTACTCCAGCAACATGATTCTTCTCTACACAAAATTTTGTAGATGGTGATACCGAATGTCGATATGCTTGGACTGATCATGAAAAAATGGATTCTCAGAGAGTTGGATACAACTCTGATTTTCACAGTAAATCACTATCAGATCCATCTATTGACCAAATAACCCAACAAGGATCTTCCTCATCCAAATAGACTCACAATTTTCTTGACTAGCAGCCATATACTATGCTTTTGTCGAACTGAGAGCAACTGATTTTTTCTTCCTGTTGTACCAAGAAACTGATGCTGACCTAATACTAAATATTCCCCCTTATGTGCTCTTCTTCTCGGATGGACTCCCTACCCAATCTGCATATGTGAATCCTTGCATCTTCACTCCATCTGTCCATCTGTACCAAAGACAAAACTGAGTGGTGCCTCTAAGGTATCTCAACACCTGTTTAGTTGCCTTCCAATAGATTTTGGTTGGCTTAACCATTGCTTGACTAAGTTGGTTAGCTGCAAAACATAAGTTTGTTCATGTGTTCACCAAATACATAAGTGAACCCACAAGTTGCCTATAAATAGTAGCCTCCACTACTTCAACTAAAGTAGAAACTTCCTTCCTCCAATTTCCAGTCAGATGAGTCTCCATGGGCTTGCTGCTCTCCATGTGGAACTTCTTTGGTATTTCATTGGCATACTTTTCCTCAGAGACATTCAATTCCTCATCTCCTTGCCATACTTCCATACCAAGGAAATAATGCATGAGCCCCAAGTCCTTCATCTTGAATTCTCTTGCAAGATCCTCTTTGAAATATTTTACGAGCTTCTCATCACCTGCTAGAATTAAATCATTGACACATAATATTATAATCAATAATTTACCTTAAACCCACAATATGGTAAAGGTTTTCATCTTCTTCACTTTTGGTGAAGCCCAACCTTGTGAAGTAGTTGCTGATCATGGTGTACCAAGCACGGGGTTCTTATTTTAATCCATACAATGCTCGCTTGAGTCTGCACATATGTGACTCTCTATTGAAGGTCTCAAATCCTTTCAGCTGCTCAATGTACACCTCTTCCTCAATCATTCCATTGAGGAATGTTGTCTTCACATGCATCTGATGTATATTCCATCCCATCTACGTTGAAAGTGCTAGAATAGATTTGATTGAAGAGTACCTTGCTACTGGAGCAAAGGTCTCCTTGTAATAAATTCCCTCCACCTAAGAGAACCCTCTAGCCACAAATCTAGCCTTATGTTTCTAAACACTCCCATCTACCGCTTGATTTACTTTGTAAAGCCATTTGGAACTAGCCACTCACTTTTCTATTGGTCTTGGACCTCTTCCCAAACATTGTTTCTGATAATAAAGTCATAATCCTTTACCATTGCATAAACCCATATTGGTTTTTGCATTGCTTCCTCAAATGAGGATGGCTCAATATCTACACTCTTGCTCATCATATCCATGTATCTAGTGTTCTGATATGGCAACCTCCTCTGCCTGCACTATGATGTGGGTGCTCCTACATTATCTTTAGCATCATGCATCAATCTATCAACTTCTATGGTGCACTTCCTTCCATCTCTAGAAGTCTCTACATGATTGGGTGATTCCACTCCGCTCCTCTGCATGTGGTTGCTCAACATCATCCTAAAATTCTTACCTTGGAGCTAAAATCTCCTCATCTACATGTAACTGAAGCTCCCTCTCAAGGAAACATTTCATGGCATTCTCTTCATCGAACTTCACATCCCTACAAACCACTCTCATCCTGTGAGATGGGAGGTACACTCAATACTTGTGAGGTGTATCAGTCTACCTGACAAACATGCCCAACTCAGTTGTTGGCTCTAGCTTTTTCCTTGCATCCTTGGTAACATGACAGTAAATTTATGAACCAAAGATCTTGAAGTGTGCCACATTTAGTTTATTACCTAAAAAACTTCTTCTGGTGCACTCATCCTGAGAATCCAATGAGGACTCTTGTTTTGCACATATTCAGTTGTGTTGCATGCTTCATCCCACAAGTGAAATGGTAGGCTCAGATCATGTAAAATTGTTTGTGTAACTCCTACAATACTTTTGTTCTTCCTTTCAACCACCCCATTCTATTGTGGGTTATGGGGTGTTATTAACTCCTATCAAATTCCTTATGATGCACATAATTTATTGAATTCATTCGACACATATTCTCTATCGTTATTGCTCCTAAGAGCCTTCACTTTCCTGCCAGTGCCTTTCTCAACAAGTTCTTTAAATTCACAAAATTTAAAGAATGTATGATATTTCTTCTGCACGAACAAAATACAACACTTACTTGGGAAATAATCTACAAATATTACATAAAACATGTGCTTGGCCATGGATGTTGTCGAGAATGGTCCACACACATCTGAGTGAACTCTTTCAAGGATCACTTGTGCTCGACAATCCTTATCATGAAAGGTGGCTTTGATTTACTTCCCCAATGTACACCCTTTGCATGTATCTCTCTTATCTAGTGCACCCTAGGGAAGTCCTATAGAAATGTGTTGCATGATCTTCAAATCTCTCTATTGCAAGTGACCCAATCTTCTATTCCACAATTCACCAATGTCTCAGCTCTGCACCTTCTCCTCTTTTGTGCTCAAAGCAACACAATCTCCTACATCCAATTTGTAGAGGTTCTTCACCCGAACCCTGATCCGCTTCACTTGTTCTGAAGCTATGTGATGAAGGAAAACCTTTCCTTTGTTAAATATCACATTGTAGCCATGGTCCTCCAACTAGCAACTAAAACCAAATTCTTCTTTAGACCCAGAACATACATGACATATTTTAATGTGAGAGGAGAACTAGACTCCCTCTGAAAATTAATAGTACGATGCTAGTCACGCTATATCTTCCATCATCTCCCATTTCGATGTGCATCTGGAGGTCCTTCTCCTCCAATTCATTGAAAAATTATTTGTTTCTGATTATATGGAATGAGGCTCCACTATCTAGATACCACACTCTACCCATCACCGATGTCACCATTCAAGTGATGAGGGTGAAATATAACTCGAATTGTGAAGCAAGATCTTCACCTACCACTCCTCCGGAGGGCTTCTTGTTGGAATTCTTGTGCGAACACTTTTTGGAGTAGTGTCCCAACTTGTGACAGTGAAAACATTTAATCTTCGACAAGTCCTTCTTCTTACCTGCCTAACTATAATTTCATTTGGAATGGGATGACTTCCCTTTCCCTTTCTTTTCCTTTCCAGCTAAGTCACAGTTCTCCTCATCATCATGCTTGGAAGAGAATCCATCTCTGGTGTTCCGCCGAATATCTTCTTGCACCAAGTTGGACCAAAAGAACTCTCACTCTAGTATCTTCTCCCTCCCATTACCAAATCCCAGTAGTTGTGTCAGCTCTTGGGAAGGCCTAAAAGTGCTAGGCTGACCAGATCATCTTCACCAACTATAACGCCAACACTTCCAAGATCATCCCAACATTGGGTGAACTTGGTCAAGTACTTTGGTATTGTGTTTCCCTTGTCCATCTTGATTTTCCTAAGCTTGTCCTTTAGTGCCAACTTCATGTGGTCATTGTTGTTCTGAAACAAGTCTGTCAAGGCCTTCCACATTTCATATGGATTCTCCTTCCGTGGAGGTTTGAGATAATATGATCTCGAACTCCTTCTAATATGAATCTTCTCACATTTGTAACACATTTCTTCCACTTTTCCAGATCTTGAGCATCATCTGTTGGAGGCTTAGGAATATCTTTTTCTATGAATTCATTTAACCCTTTTTCTTCCAACACTCCCTCCATCCTTTCCTTCCAAGCAATATAGTTCAAACTACCCTCAAGGGCATATTCAAGTCTCAATCCGTATAATGACATCCTACTGGATTTGAAGAATGATATCACAAATTCGATTTGACCTACAAAATACAAACTCGTATTCTTCTCTTCCAGAGTGATTTCTACTCTGATACCATGTAGAAATTCCTTGTAAATTCAAATTGCTAATTGTAATTTACCAAAACAATAGACTTGAATCTACTCTACTCGTCAGTGGAAACAATTAAACGATCATGGAATCATGAAGTATACATGAGAAAGAAATCAATCAACACATTACAAAATGATTTCCTAGGGAATGCTACAGCTAAAAACCTCTGCTACTTGTATATTACATTAGTTAAAAAGTATGAGAAGATTGCAATTATTTTCTCAAGCCTGAGCAACCTCTGCACTATCTCTACATGTCTCACTGCTTCCTAGACAATCCCAGGAAAATACTTAACAAAATTTTGGCTTGGCCAAGTCCCTATTTCCTTGCATTGTTTCCTTGGTAATTGGGGTAATTCCTCAATATGAATTGTGCAATCTCATAGGCATTCCTCTAAGTGCATGCACCACCTGTACAATTCAAATGATTATAAAATTGATAGTACAGTGTCCTTGAACTCCAATCGCAACTGGGTAACTCTTAGATCTGACATGCATGAGTTACTTATGAGTGACTCATCAATAAACTAGTTAAACAAAGAAGTAGCACCCCACTGTCTAACCTCCTACTAGTTCCTCCATTAGTTGGAACTAGTTTAACTGACTTTAACTCAGTTAAACTGAATTAATTAATGACAACTTAAAATAAAATCAACCAGGGCTCCTATAAAGTAGGAGACACTCTACATGACTCAAGTTAGACCCTCAATGTGTATTAACGAAGGCAAATAAGTCAATTTAAATTATTTAACTTGTACAAGTTGTCGTGTGATGTGGAATTACAATTTTATTCCTAATTTAATTCAAGGACAAAATTAAATTAGGATTTTCTTGTTGCATTTTCAACACAAATCATATTTAGCTAAATACCAAGTGATGTGATTTAAAATATGACATTGAAAAATAAGAAATTAAAAAATCCATTTTACACTAGTCAATCATTAACCACATTCTTTATGAAGTTACATATCACTTAAAATACATCAACATTGAAAACACATAAATTTGAGATACATCGTCAATAGCCATAAATTGCAATCCAACCACCATAACAGTCACTTTTATAATTTGGTCATTATAGATACATTGATAATTATAACATATTTTATAAACACACAAGGTATCATTCACCAAGGAGAGGAATTTTGATTCTCCACTTTGCTGCTACTTATGCTCCCTTGCTATTGTATGGGTCGATGTGTGAAGGATAATGCATCCCAACCAAATGTTGGCGACTCACTAGTTGACCCCCTAGCCTACTCCTTGGGTAATCTTCTTCCCCACAGACCCCTGAGCTAAAATGGGGTTGTAAGTAGAGGAAGAAATACTAGCCATTGGAGGTGAGCACTCCTTGCTCAAGAGCTCCCTCTCTAATCATTTCCACCTCACCAAACTCACTATAACCTTCATAGTCACATATAATAGCATTATCTATTCCATCCAACAATAGGGCCAAATAAATCCTTCAATCATAGCTTTCTCCTTCTCTATAGGAGGCTTCATTGTTAATACGTGGAACTTCATGCAAAAATAAATATTCTTATTAATTTAAAAGTTTGATTATTCACCCATCCATGTGTCACCCTCTCACCAAGGCTCTCCTATTTTTGTTACTTGAATTCTTATTCAAAAATAACATTTTTCCTCACCCTAACCTAACTCCATATTTATTCTCCTAATTGTCTCTTGATCCCTTTTTCTACTCCTTAATTTGTGTTCATTACTGAATTCAACTCACAAGTCTCAGATTACTGCATCGCAATTTAACTCAAATTGACTCTTGCATGGATATTATTGTGTTGGCTCTTGCCACATGGAGGTTCTCTAAATTTTCTCTAATTTAATTTATTAAAGTTTATTTTCATTCTATGCCCTCTTTTTTTAGTCAGATTATATGATTCTAGGATTAATGTTCCTAATTAACTATATGCCCCTTTTGCCACTTTTCTTATTAAAACCTTATGTACTTTGGAGTTACTTCATACGTGCATTCTCTACCCAATATTTTCCAAAATTTGGAAGGGTAGATTTCTTAATTGGTCCAATCTTTATTTCTTCCTATTCTCCCTTTAGCCAAAGGTTTTCTCTTGATTTAGTTTACTTGGTTCTAAAATCTCACTTACTTCATTATGTGAATTAGTATGATTACCTTATCTTAATTATATTTTAGCAGTTTGGATTTTATGCCAAGGATGCCAAGTCAATTGTGCCCTTCAAGAACTTCCCTTTGAAGTTCCAAGGGTATCATGCCAATAAGTTTCTTCTTGATGCCAAGTGTTCCAAGTTGGTCATTCCCTTCAAGAACTTTCCTTCAAAGTTCCAAGGGTTCCATGTCGGTTTCCCTTCAAGAATCCAGTGATTACAAGGGGAAGAACTAAGTGCGATGATGGAGATTGCTATCCTCTCCTATGTCACCTTCTATATTGAGACTAATGGTGTTGAGGATCAATGAATTTTCCTCTATGCACGCCCCCCATTAAAATCCTCATGAGTGACCCAATCTAGGGCTTGCCCCCATGGCATCGTGATCTTCAAAGTGAAGGTATGCTAACCCTTCTAGCCCAAGACACAGTGGAACTGTTAGTTGGTGGAATCAATGACACTATCCCACCCCTCCCATAAGGTTCCATCTATCTATATAGCCTCATCATCCATGTGTGAGTTTTTCATCCAAGCAACTACCCTATGCTTGCAGCCAATTATCATGTCATTAATATTCACAGCAGAATTATAAATTGAGATTTAAATTTTGAGACAATAATATGAAATTCAAATCAAACTAGAGGTCACCAAATCATCATATTCAGTGCATCTAGGTAGTCTCCTTCCACACTCAATAATCATCGATAGAAATTATTCACAATAATAGTCACCAATATACTTCTGTATGCTAAATCATCACCATGACATAATCATCAACAACTTGTTAACCATTAGAAAGAGATAATGTAAACCAAAAATATAATTAATCCATCACATGATTTAGACATAGTCATAAACACATCCATCACAACTATTATCATCATAATATCTAACTTGAAAATAGTTATTATCACATCCATAAATAGTAAAATTCAAATATCTAGATCCTCGACTTGACATCCTCAAAGAATAATGTATGATCCCTATGACTACATCAAGGCTAATTTCATATGAATATCAATCAACTAGAGTGAGACACTACATACACCCCCTCTTAACAATGGGATTCGTCCTTAAAGTCCTCAGAATAGGAAAGGATAACGATGGTGCATCTCCTTAGTGTCCTCCCAAGTGGTTGAACTGGGACTATAACTATCCCACTAGACCTTAACTTAGTACACTAATCATATTCTAAGCTTTTGAGTTCGTTGGACCACTATGCCCTTGTATGAAACTTGCACATGACCCAAGTCAATAAAATACGAAGGATTTGAAATAAAATAACGTCATACAAACACATGGAACACATAATGCATGAGTGTTAGTGATGAAGGTAAATCAATGCTATATTCATCAACCCTTTTCCTTTCTATGATTTCAAAATGTCCCGTGAACCTTGGAGACAACTTTGCTCCTTTTCCAAATCTTATGGGGCTCTTTTGGGGCCTTACTCTCAAAAACACCCTATCTCTTACTTAATAATTTTGATCTATCCAATGAGCATCAGCATATCTTGTACTACTTTTAGTCCTATCAATACTTGGTCCTCTAATCAATCTTGACTTAGAGTTGTTCTACATGGTCACCCATACAAGAACTCGAAGGGTGCCATCTTGAGGGAACTTTCATAACTTTTATTGTAAGAAAAATCCACTAGTGGTAAAAAAAATTCCCATCAATTTTTTTGGTCCGTAACATACATTCGTAGTATTTCCTTGAGGATTTTATTACTCCTATTTGATTGACAATTTGTCTCAAGGTGATAAGAAATTTTGAAGTTTAGTTGGGTTCCTAAGGCTTCTTTGAAACTGCTCCAAAACCTTCCCATAAATATTGCTCCCCTATCTAATATGATCTTCCTTGGTACTCCATGTAATCTTACAATCTCATCGATAAAATATCTTGTTATCTATGGTGCCTTATATGTAGTCTTAATTGGTATAAAATGGGTGCTTTTATTCAATGTGTCTACCACTACAAATATGGCATCATGTCTTCCTATAATCATTGGCAGTTCCATGATGAAATCCATTGATATAACTTCTCATTTTGACTCTGGTATCTCATGGAGTTGCAATAATCCTACTGCATGTCTGTGTTAAGATTCTACTTGCTGACACTCTAAACATATCGCTACAAAATTTACAATTTCCTTCTTAATCACCTTCCAAAAGAAGAGTGGTTTCAAGTCCACACTAATCTTCTTAACATCGGGGTGCACCATGTATATTGCTTGATGTGCTTATCTCAAGATTAAATAGTGTATATCCTCATTTGGTGGAACACATATCATTCCATGGAAGTGTAGGAGTCCATCACCTTCTAGGGAGCATTCTTCATAATTTGGGATCATCTTTTCATCCTCCCTCAAAATCTTGCCAACCTCCTTGTACCTTCAACTTGTAAATGGAGCAACCTCTCCCTCATATTTGTCTTTCATGGAATCACTGAAAATATTTGAGGTATCCTACCTAAAGCAGTTTCCACCCTATTTACATTTCCCTTTAAGTAATATTAAAATCATATTCACTTATTAATTTTTACCACCTTCATTGTCTAGTATTTAGATTGCCTTGGATTAATATGTGTTGCAACCCACAATGGTTAGTCCTTAGTTCAAACTTCTTTCCGAGGAGGTAGTGCATCCAAATATTTAGGGCATAAAAAATCGCTACCATTTATGGATCATGTGTTAATACTATTACCTTTCCTTCTTGCATCAACACATAGCCTAATCCTTCCTTGGAGGTATAAGTGCAAAACAAAAATTCTTTCTCCATATCTAGTGCTTTTGGAATTGGCCCCATTGTACTAATACTTTTAACTTTTGGAATGCCTCTTCACATTTTTAAGTCTAAATGAACTTTTTGTTCTTTCACTAGAGTTTATTGATGAGGTTTTTTAATCTTTGAAAACCCTTTGAAAAATCTATCATAATATCCAACCATGCCCATGAAATTATGTATTTCATGAACATTGGTTGATCCCGACCATTCAACAATGGCCTTGATATTTGTCGTGTCTACTGCAAAACCTTACCTAAAGACAATATGCCCAAGATAGTGGATTTTGGATTGGTAAAATGAACACCTTAACATCTTCCCTGAAGCTAGTTCTCTCTAAGACACTGTAAAAGTAGCCTCAAGTGTTCATTATGCTCCTCTAGGGTCTTTGCATAGATCAAAATATCATCGATAAAGACTTGTAAAAACTTGTTTAGGTATTCATAGAATATTTAATTCATCAAGCTCATGAAAAAACCTGAGGCATTTTTCAAACCAGTGGGTAATACTACAAGTTCATAATGTCCAAATCTTGTCTTAAAGGCTATCTTTCGGATATCTTCCTCCTTCATTCTCAACTAATGGTATCCATATCTTAGGTATATATTTGAAAAAATAGTAGCTCCCCTCATTTGATCGAACAAGTATTCTATCCTTAGTAGAGAATATTGATTTTTGATTGTCACCTTGTTCAACTGGAAGTATTCAATGCATAATCGCCAAGACCCATCCTTCTTAATAAATATTATAGGGGATCCCCACAGGGATGTGCTAGGTCATATGAAACCCAAGTATAGTAATTCCTTTAATTGGATTTGTAACTCCTTTAATTTTGGAGCTAACATTTGATAAGGTTCATTTGCAATAGGTTATGTTCCTAGCTTGAGGTTGATGGTGAAATCAATTTCCCTTTTTGGGGGTATCCCAAGCAATTCTTCAAGAAATACATCCTTGAGTTCAACAAGAATTTGATGCTTATCAAAATTTTAGAGTCACCCTTATCATTTAGAGCTACCATCATGAAAATTTGACATCCCCTTTATATATATTTCATCAATTGCATTAATGAGATGAACCTTATGGACACCCCTCAACTCTTTCCTCTCAAGGAAGTTCTTAGCTCGTCGTCATCTGTGAAATGAAATATTTTTTCCTTGCAGTATAGAATTTCCTCGTGTCACTCCAACTAACCCATTCCTATGACTACATCATAGGATCCTAAGATTTTAGAGTACAAAGACACCTTGATTTTACATACTCCCAAATCCACCTCACAATCCCTCACCATCTTTCCTACATTTCTTTTCATACTGCATGCCATCTCTACATGCCTAATATCATGTTGTGCACTTGTTAATGTTTAATTTTTGATAATTCATTTAAAGAAATAAAATAATTAATAGCTCTTGGATCTATTAAAATGAAAAAACTCATACCATCAACATTACTTGATGTCTCCAGCACAGTGGACTAGTGTTCAGCCTGGCAATTTTTCACCGCCACATGAATGCAAAGAGCCTTTCCAGGTTCTCCCATTGTGGTTGAGGCTCAGGTTGAATTGGTTTCACTTTTCTTCTAAGGGAAATCCCTCTCATAGTTTAGGCCCCCACAAGTCTAACACCCTCCCTTAAGAGCTTGGTTCCTACTAGTGAATTAATTAGGAGTTGTTCTAGGATCCTACTAGTAAGAGCTATATTGTTGTGATCAATACTATGCTAGTGTGGCACACTGTTTCTACATAGGACAGTGCTATGGTGGTTGACTAGTTTGTTGTGATATCAAGGGTGATTGCTGAGATGGATGCTTATATGGTGTTTTTTTTATTTTTTGTTGACCGGTTTCAATGATTGTGCACCAGCCCCCTTTGAATTTTTTTGTGATTCACACTATTTCCACTAAATGCTCTTGATCCTGTCAATTTAGGCGACCTATTTGGCCCAATGTTTAAGATATCCTCCTTAGTGATAATTTCCTGCTAAACTGCCCCATGCAAGGTATGAGGCATTAAGATCCTAACCTTAGCCTGAAATTTAACATTTAGTCCATACATGAATTAGTTTAATTTGAAATTTTATGTATTTAAGTGAAGGGCATAAAGAAGTAATTCCATGAAGTGATCCTCATACTTTGGTATTTAATGAATTCACTGCTTCAGTGCATTGAATTCATTCATTTGTATCTCGTTGACCTCTCGAAAATTTTCTTCAGATAACTCCGAAGTTACCTTTGAGATATCCATCCCCAACTGTGGTAATAATGTCTTCCACTAAAGTAATGTATTTACCTTCAATTGGAATACACCCATATTATCCTTCAGGTTTAAGTTGTAGTCCCTCAAGGTGAAGCACATAACCATGTTTTCTAGTCATGTCTCTACAATTTGACCATCTGTGGACGCCCAAAATTGTGAAAATTTTAACTTTTCCAAATCTCAACACACGCCATTTCTTGTGGGGTTTTAAGGTGCTTCATTTGTGTAAAAGGTTTTCCACACTCCCATTCTAAATAATTTCAATTCCTCAAACATATGTTGGAATGACCTCATTAAGTTTAAAACTTCTCCAACATGTATATGTTTCTATGATGTGGAGTGCTCCTTCTCATTGGGTGGGGTGATAAGAGTTGGTTGTTGTGGTGGCGCTATGTTGTGCCCTCTATCTGCCCTACTCCTCCCAACTTCTCTTTTAGCCATGACACTTGTTTTAAATTAACATCTAGTTACCCTAGTTCAATTGAAATGAGGCATTAGTTTTAGGGTCTACATAAGCACAAGAAAGAACCCAACATTCTCTCTAAACTAGGCAACATTGCACTCCCAGCATACATTAATACCAACATGTAATCACACACACTTACTTACAAATCTACTCAGCTTATCAAGGAATCAATGAGAAGTCAATTGTTGTATGCTAGATTTCAATTTCCTTAATAGATTATAATGCAAAATGAAACAATCAGCCATCAGATCTTGATTTACTTCGTAAAAAGAAAAATATTTCCTTTTAAAAAGAAATACTTACTCTTAACATTCAATTTTATTTATATAAATATAAAATTATATTAATATTTTAATAAATTTTTGTACAATTTTTGTTTGGTAAGCTTGGTAGGACTACATCTTCATCATGTCCAAATTATCACCCCGATCGAGGGGTTAGCACAATATTTGAACCCAAAACTTCCAGTTCGATGAAACTTCATTTCCATGGTTATTGCCAATTGAGCTACCCCAAGCAGACAAATTTCAATACAATTAAAAAAACACAGTAATATGTATAAATTCAGTCTCTAAGTTATCTCATATAATTTATCTCTCATATATAACATGTAACTTGCATTTGAAATTGCTTCCTCCATTTTAGTTATATGTTTTAACTTTAGGAAATTGCAATCTAGTTCTATGTATAATAAAAACATGGGAATTAACCTTATGTGTGCAATGGATTAATATTTTCCTCAAATATTGTGCTCTCTCGAATGTTAACATTGGTTCCTTTTGAATTTACCCATGCATCACCAATTTGAAACAACCACCCATAATTTGGGAAGTAAATTAATGTCTTTGTATGTAAAAAAGGAAAAACATCTCTTTCTCAATGTTATTTCTGCATTTGATATGAAAAATTGTTATTTGAGCTCTCTCGAATGTTAACATTGGTTCCTTTTGAATTTACCCATGCATCACCAATTTGAAACAACCACCCATAATTTGGGAAGTAAATTAATGTCTTTGTATGTAAAAAAGGAAAAACATCTCTTTCTCAATGTTATTTCTGCATTTGATATGAAAAATTGTCCACACTACATACTTGTGCAAAATATATTGAAAAGTGCATCAATTGGATGCTTTACTCAAAATCATTGTTTGACGTGTTTACCTTCATATTTCTTTATAATTTCTCCATATTTCAACCTTTTTATTACATGGCATTGTAGTGGTTACTTAGAAGAGTTATTTCATAATTCCATTTTATAATTATTTATAAGAGTTATATCCGTGGGATGTAAGAATTCAACACAAGTTCAAGTTGTAATTTCCCTATTAAATGCTTTGTTATAAATACGTTCAAATGGGATAGGTGTTACCAATCACAAGTAGGTTAAAATGGAACATTCTAGTTTATCAAATTTTGGTCTTATGTCAACCAGCTTTGATTAATCAAAATCTCATTTGACTTCTTTTTATCGCTTAACGAATAATGAACCATAATGTGAAGGGTTATTTTCACGTTTATTTGGATTCACTCATTTGGTGTCGGTAGAAAAGTTTGAGATACATTAATTTTTTTAGATTCATCACATGCCATATGCCCCATTCGATTTCTTCGTCTATTTCAACTAAGGTTCTTGTTGATGAATAATTCACTTCCTTTCCTAGTTGATACACACTAGCCTAGCCATGATTGGTTCAATGATATTTCATTGACTTATCATACAACTTCTCCTACTGTGACAACTATCTTTTTTTATTTGAATTTAAGTTGTATATGATAGATAATATTCATGGAATCCATAGTTGGAATTGTGTCAACTATGTAATGAAAAGATTGAATGCAAAAGTAATGATTTTCATTTTCTTTAACATTGAACTGAACTTAGCCTAATTGGTATGTGGCTTCATATTTAGAAGTGCACCAAAATTGTGTGCTAACAAGACACACAACTTTACTTTAGTTCTTCCCCTACAAGCATCTTGTATAAATGAAATATAGTGGAACCAAAAATCAATGAGGATATTCAGAAGTCTAGGGAAATAATATTGACACTCTCATTCCCTATAATTGAAGTATAAAACACATCCATGCCAATTGTTTGGGGAAATTACCATTTTCCTTTATCTAGACAACCTCTATGCATTGCATCTCCAACAACCACATTGATAGCATTTACAACAAACCAATAGACTTCAATCCATTATAGTAAGTGGACATTCACTACAATCAATGAAAAGGAGTGTCCTCCCCAGTGGTCCTTAGCTTATGAAAGCCAAATATTAATCTCATCAAACAAGTCATTGCATAAAGTAATTAAGTAATAAACGAAGTAATGGTTTGTAAGATATAATTCATTGAGAACTCAAAACATTTGAGAACACAACATACAACCCGAGGATATTCAAAATTCATATTTTTAGACAAAATTTAAGATGCATTTGGCTTCACATATTGCGGCTTCAAATTTTACCTTATAACAAAGTGCTAAAATACTGATAGCTTTTCTCAATTCTCCCCTTTAGTAATGTGTGAAACATGTTTTCTTGTTTACACCTTGTTAGTGTCGGTATCTTCATCCCTCCATCAGTGATCAAAATTCTCTTGTTGCATTACATTTTAGATGTCTCATTTGATCAGTTGCATTCCATTAGGATCATGGATCATCTGATGGCAGTGGCATTTTATAAATTTTTCCCTCATGATCTTTACCTGATGGCCCATTTTCAAGTCATTTTTGTCTTTACATCTGCAAAAAGTCATTTTTAGGGTTTTAGGTCTCATTAGGTCTCGGGTTTGTCCTCAAGGTCTTGTAAAAGTTCAATAATGATCAGCAGGCACATGAGGAGGTCAAATAAAATATCAGCAACAAAAATTTCAATAATCACATGCTCAGTGATTGATTTTTCCTCAAAACCCTATTTTGAGAAAAAACGGAGTTTTTTTATGTTTTATGTATAAAATTTTATGTAATTTCATTTTTCCTATATGTAATAATTCTGAGATGCAGCCCTGGTCACCTTGACAAGCTCTTGCACTTCAACTCCTGCAAAAGAGTCAAAAAATCAAAGCATTTAGTCCATCAAAGGTGAAAAGCAAGTCAAACTGCCAAAACAGAGTTTTAAAAAGCGAGTGAAAGACAAACATTACAAAGTGGGTGTGAAAAATTAAATTGGTGGGTATATAAAGTCTTTTTCATGTCAAAGAGCTCATTTATGTCCAAAGAGTGAATGAGAACAAGTGCTAAATCGTGCTTTTGAGCCTAAGGAGAGAATTTGCAACCAAACTGTGGAAATTTCGAGGCGCGGCGCACCTGAGTCGAGGCACAACACACTTGGCCAGTGCGGCGCACACAGCGCATGAAATACACTCAAATTTACAAAGGCATGGCGCACTAGCCTTCAAAGCCCGAAACTCATCCAAATCACCTCCTCCAAGCTCCAAACTTGCAAATTCTTCATTCCACAAGTAAGTGAAACAATCCCAAGTGCCATTGTGAGGGTTTTTCATCAGTTTTTATGGTATTTCAATAGGTAAAAAACAAAACCCTAGTTCCTTGCACAGTCAATTCAAAAAGTTGCCTAGGGTTTGCAAAACTACAATTTTTGTTGTCTAATTCCCATCCCTCATTTTCATTTTTCTCTCACTACACTTCATTCATATCACTTTCCCTCTCCTCTTCCATTCACATTCACCTATCTCCTAATCCTAAAAAACTAAAAACCCTTATCCCTAATCCCACTACTCCCAAACCCTAATTAACATCCCTAAGCCCTAATTCTTATTCCCCAAACCCTGCCATTCCCAAAGACCCTACATTCATCACAAAACTTCCACATTCACAGTCCTCACTATCAAATCCCTGTCATTTAGCAACAAATACCTATTGCTCCTATAAAATCTCTTCATACTCATCACTTAAACATCAAAAAATGGAAAACTTGGAGTCAGATTCATCTTATGACAGAAATGAGGAAACAGTAAGTGACTCCTCCAAAGAAATTCATGCACCAAGGAGACCTCACAAGAGTGGAAAACATATCCGAGAGGAGCCCACTACACTTACTGAGTTGTTGGCTTGCCCTCTTGTTGCAGCATGCTTCAAACATCAATCTTGCTACCAATTTTGTGAGATGGTGGAAAGAGTCAAATACCAACATGAACTTGCCAGACTTTTTGTGCTCCTTCTTCACAATGGCCAGGTCAATTTGGTAGGTGTTACATTCACTTTGACACCTGGGACTATAGCTCAAGCAACCGGTATTCCGAATGTAGGTGAACAGTGGAACAAGGGATAGCTGGTGGACAGAGATCATTATGAGCCTTATATCAAGGTTGGTTTTCAGAGGCAGATTAGTAGAGTTTTCCCTTTTAGGTATTTTCAGGACACATATGCTCCATTGATGAAGCTCATAGTTAAATATTTCAGCTGTGAAGGTAGATTTTCTCGCCTGTATGCCTACCACATCAAATTGTTGATGTATTTTACTAAGGTGAGGATGATGAACATCCCCTATTTCATATGCCAGAATATTGAGAAAATGACCACATTGGTGCAAAGGAAACCTCCTCATCAGCAGCATAACAACATCTATCACTTTGCATTAATCAAAATTGTAGTTTTGCATCAACTTCGTTTACTAAATGTTTCATGGGAGGATTTCATTTCACATGAGGTCTTTACAAGTCCTCAAGTGCCCCCATCCGTTTTTCATGAGGCAAGAGAGCCTTCACATCAGTAAGAGGTGCATGAGACTCAAACCACTAGTGTGCCAGTATTTGTCACTTACCAAAAGGGCACAAGGAGATTGTTTGTAGCAGCAAAACGAGTACTATCTCCACCCGGGGTGGAAGGGGTCTCGTTTCCTTCAACAACAAAGTAGGTACAGGACAAGGGTAAGCAGCGATTGCATGATGAGGGGCCTTTAGAAGGTCAAGAGAGAGATTTCATTCTCATTCAGGATGATGACATTGATTTGGGCCCCCAAAGCTCAAAGCTCAAGGAGATCATTCAGGAACAGCAAGCTGACATTCATGACTTGTCTCTCAACCTGGAAAGAGCCAAGTGGATAATCAACTATCTTGAGCAGAGGAACAAGCAATTGGAGGATTAGCAGATGATCATGGAGCTCCAAAACATAAGAGAAAACCGGCAAATTGCCAAGAGGAGGAAATTCAAGATAACACCACTTGAACAAGAAATTGAATCTGATCGTGAATCTTGGATTGAGAGGGAAAACATGCACTTGGAAAAGATGTTGGAGAAGGCCAACAAAGAGAAAAAGATGTTGAGGCACATGGCCTATCACTATTTGGTGAGAAACAAAGCTTGCAAAGTGAGAATTAGGACTTTGAAGGCCAAGTTGAGGAAAGCTTTGAGGAAGAGGAAAGAGCAAGACAAGTTCAAGATTTTGGCTGAGGCTTCCTTAGCCAAACATAGTACTTGATGCAAGACACTCAACCCAAATTTCAAGAAATTTGGGATACTCTTTGTCAATTTTGAATTTTTGGAGCAAAACACAGGTTTTTCTGCCTGGTGCGCCGCGCCACCTGGCGTTCGCTTTTTCTAGGGACCTCCTTTGGAGGAAAACTCAACATTTTTGGATTCCTCATGCAAAAATATGAATGCCCACAAATGGCCAAAATATGAGCTTCCAAAAGGGTCAAAAACACCTCAAAAATGCCCTTTCTGCCCCTTTTTGGCCACACAGGAAGCAGTGTTGGGAGAACTCACTTTTGGAGGGACAAGTGGACACCAAATTCAGAAATTCAACCTGTTGTGGAAAATAGATAGACATAATTTTCCAATAAGCTCACTTGGAGAAAATTTGGTGCGCTGGAAGGCCTCCAAAATCAGCTACAAAAGGGCGCGGCACACAGGGAAAAAAGCGCGACGCACGGGATGGAAAATTGACTTTTTTGCCCAAAAAAACTCTGTTTTTCGCCTAGTTTTTTCTCAATTTGAATTTTCTCTCTCTCATAGTCAAACTCATGATGTAATTTGATGGAACTTGATGGAATTTGATGTAAATATGCTAAAATTTCACTCATGGAGGTAGATATTGTGGAGTCGTAAGAAGGGTCTCTTTCACCTCTAATTACCTCACATTAATTTGTCAATCCAGGAACGTTTTGTTATTTCAAAGAGTGTCTCAGTCTGAGCCTCACATTTGCCAAAGTAATGCTAGTACTATAGTGCTTAAGAAAATACAAGAGTAAACGGATGCTGGAAAGAAAATCTACTTACAGCAAAAGATCTTGAAGCCTAAATCATTCACTTGGAAAAATAAGCAATAGATCAGTCAAGGGTCCAGTCACAATAACTCATCCCTTTAGAAAGTAATGTCCAAAAGTAATCAAGGAAAAGATCATCGATCTGGGGATCGTACAGCAAATTTCAATGCCCACTACAGTCTCAGATCGTTCTTCACACCAAAGTAGCAATAACGCAAATGATAGGAAATCGAACAGCAAATATGAAATGGAACAACAACTAAGAAATGAAACAGCACATCGGAAACCGTAATGGCAATTAAGTTTAAGAAGCAACAACACCTTAGTCTACAAAATCAAATGCAATCAATCATATCCTACAAAAATCAAATGGAAATCCTCTGTCTCTAAGGATGAATCGAACAGCACACAGGAATAGAACAACACTGATTAGTGATGGAATATGGAATAGCACTGAAAATCAAACAATAACTTAACACACGGCACACCTCAATAGTAATCTGATCTTGGTAATTCAATTGCAAATCTTAGTTATAGATAATACGACTGTATTTCAGAATGGAACAGCAACGCCCATAGGTTCAACAATCGCAAGGAAACATAATTTCTAAGCTGAGTTCAATAATACCAAAGGATGAGTGCACAACACAGATACTCTATAATGGGACAGCAATAGTATTCTGTAAAGACCAGCAATATCAGTATTTAAGTAACAGCAATGCATTGCAAAGTTATGATGTCTTTGTCTCAAGAAATGATATCACTTAACGAATCAACTGTTACAGATCTGTGATGTAAAATAACAGAACATATCAGATTACTGAATAGAGCTGATAAGAAAAACCACGCATAAACTAAAATTAATAGTACAAGAGCAAGTGTTCCTCCAGGGCCGGGCCCTTAGCCTCCAAGGGTACACTGCTTGAAGTTATTCCAGGACCAGAGATGAAATAGTAACCAAGTTTGTACTAATGCATAAAGTAGAATTACAGTGGATCACTTCTCAACGAGAGTCGATGATCAAAGTTACAATTTTAAGAGAAATTACATAAAAGCATCACCACACCAGCTAACAATGCTGCCCTTTTTTATATTGGCGAAGGCGAAGATGTCTAGGTACAAAAATAGTTAAAGTAGCGATCCCTCAGGATCAAAGGATCCTGAGGGATTCGCCAAACTATTGGCTCTCAGTTATTTCTTTACTTTCTTGCATTGAGTCGATATCACCATCTCCTCTCCTTGGCTGATACGCTTTGATTTAGTTTGCCTTGTTTGCGTGTGGTTCCCTGCCAAAGGGACAACAGTTATTCTGGCTTTGTCCTTTCCTTTGGAATGGCAATCTTTCGTTTTTCCTTCTTCCTGCGTAAGAAAATGACAATTGTCAGTATTTTCGTTTTGCATATTAATCTTACAAATTTTGTCACAATTCCTTAGTATCTTCCTAGTTCACGATGCAAAAGGTTTGTAGGTTTTAATGAAAAGAAGCTAAAATAATCACCAAAAACATACCTTCTTTAGTACTCCACACACCCCCCTGCTTACCCTTTTTCATTCCCTCATGAAAACATTGTAGTTGACATGTAAGGCAGTGAGAGAGTAGGCTGGAAATGGGATCTCATGCGGAGGTCTACAGCCATGATGCATAACTAGGTGTTCAAAGAAATGGCCAAGTTGACCCTCAGGCATCTCATACAGGGCTTGGTATCCAGGTGCACTGGGATGCCAAATAATTGGACTCCGATATCTATATCCTAACCAGGATGGCCCTGCTCTCAAGATAACCTTGCCATAGAGGTGCAAGCGGTTGGCGGCTAACTTAAAATTTTCATAATTAAATGGTTCCCTGAGTTGGATATTCGGATTAGAGATCTGATATCGAAATTTAGCCGCATCAATGGCAAGGTCTTTAATAGTGAGAAAGTATTCTATTCCATGTTGATTGATTGCTATATGAATGGGTCCTAATGCTTCAATTATGCCTGGAGCCCCATGAGGTTCCTATGTTCCCTCCACAACTGTACTGGATTCCTAGGCTCAGCTCTTACCCACAAATCTAATCTGTTTTCTTGTCTTTGAAAAGCATTATAGGCCTTAAGCCACTTGATTTGATTAACCCCAAACAAGATAAATGCCTACAATTGGATGTCCCCAACAAAAGGACTGGGGTTCTGCTCGGTCTCCTGGTCTAATACAAGGTTATGCAGATAGAATTCACACAGTAATATTTGAACCTTCACTCCATAATGCTTCCAGCAATTTATAAAATCATCAATGGTATTAATTTGTATAGGGGCGCCTGCTTTAACAGCCTTTATTTTCAATTGCAAATATCGTTCCATTAAAAACAGGGCATAATTCTTAGCAGGGGCTCTACAAGCTAGGATGTCAGTGTACAAAGAGCATAAGGTATCCATCTGCTTGACAACTATATCTAACCTACGAGTTACCTTTGCGATTTTTTCTTCTTCCTTTCGCCATCCTTCAAAGGCCTAGCTTTCAGATAAGTTGGCGTTCCTTAGCTGCTGCTGTAATTCTTCATACCTTTCCCGAGGAACTGTTTGTTCTGTGAGTTTTTTTACTGCTTGCTGAGCTTGCATCAAACCCTCTCGTAGGGTTACCGTCCTTGGATCATTATCCCACATGGTAGTGGTGAGCGGCAGGTTCACCTGAATCTTTCTGTTGCGTTGCCCTGCATTCATAGTCTGCATCCTTTCAGAGGGTTGTGCCTCTGTCTGAACTTCCTTGTCCTCGGTCAATATATCATCAGTTTGTACTTCAATATGAGCAATAGTAGAATGTTGTTCCTTTTGCTTTTTGAATAGCAGTCTACTCGTGAACAGCAAGCTGCTCTTCGTCAGCAATTTGAACAGTAGATCGCTTTTCGACAGGGTTTTGAACAATAGGATGGACTCGGGTACTTCAAACCTTTTTCTTGAGAGGTTTTGCTATAATGGCTGCATGTTTCCCCCCCAAAGTCCTTTTTACCCTTTTTCTTGTTTTTAGAATCCTGATCTGCTGTCGAAGTTGAACTATTATATTCAACAGCCTTTGATGTTCTTTCTGTAATCTCTTAATTTCCTCAATTTCCTTAGAAGGAACAGCAGAATGTTTGCTCCAGCCTGGATTGTCATCTCGATTGCTTCTCTGGTTTTCCTCCTGGGGTGCTCCTTCAATGTTTTGTTCAGGTGGCTCAGAGGCAAGAACCCTAGCTGGTTCTGTTACTTCCTGGGTGACTTCTTTTTCCGCCTCTTCTTCTAGAATTTCTTCCGGTGTAGTCTAGCTAGGAGCCGATTGTTCCTCCTCTGTATCACTTCTCTCTCCTGACATACTTTCATCATAAATAGGTTGACTCTCGTTTTCTACCTCCTCGTCATGTTGTTCTTCGGGTGCATTTTTATCCTGAGCAGAGTGTTCTTTTGGTTCTTCTTCAGCATGGAGATCTGGTGGGCTGAGAGGTTGACCATATTCGCCCATATTGGCCAAGATGTTGGCCAATTCATCTTCTCTCAATGGATTATGCAATGGGTTGCCTTCACGCTGCTCTGTTTCCTTCTACTGCTCAGGTTTCTTGGTTTCTTCCTCCATTTCTCCTTTCTCATTTCCTTGTGTGCCTTCCTCATTTTCCTCTCCTTATAATTGTGGGGGCTGCTCATCCCCAGAATCATCTACCTCTACTGGTTGGCTGGTATCCCCTTGGGAATTCTCCAGCCTCCCTTTAATTTGTGCCAATATAACTGATTTTCTTTGTTTTAATGGGCGATTTGGTGTACTGGTGGCATGCTTTTCTAGTGTACTGATGGCATGCTTACGTTCTGGGGATGGCGTGGCCAGTCCTCCATTTATTAAAGCAATCAGCTCTTCCCAGCTGCTTTGTTGCTGGGTAAGGCTATGACTAACTATTAATCGTATCAATCCATGGTGACTGATGACTGATTCTACATGTTGTGTCGTTTTCATACGTCGTGCGACATCATGAAGTAAAAAATTTAAAAATGCAGGTAGATTTACAGAGCATTTCTACTTTAATATAGCTAAAAGTTTAAGGTGTCGTGGTCTTACCACGCCTTTCCTTCCTTCATAGCTGATGTAGCTCTGAATAATCCTTGCCAATTCTGCCCATGGCTCTCCTAATGTTGCAAGTAGAACTCCTTTCCCTCTAATTGTTAGGTTTTGGCCTTCATCCTAGAAGGTTTCTATGATTTTCTTCAGTCTTTCCTTCCTTAATGTCCATACAGGTCCAGCGGCTAGCAATCCCGAGACTTCAGCAATTATGTCATATGTGACTGCTATATGTCTCCCCCTCACTGTGGAGTGATCTTCTTGCAAGTTCTGCAAGAATTCTATTGCTACTATCTCATTGGATTCTTGCAACCGTTTGAGATAAGTTATCCAACCTGCTCTTGCCAAAATTTCCCGTGCAGTAGTGGAGACTGTCAATTCCTGTGGTTCTCTCCGAATTGATCTTCCTCCCATGTTTTTCATTTCCCTGTAAAATCTCAAAATTGACAATGGAACAGCAAGTTGTTCACGCCGCTAAAACACAAAGAAACTAACAGACGTAGGACTCGCTAAACCTCAGAATTGACAATGGAACAGCCAGCTGTTCATGCTGTTAAAACACAGAGAAACTAACAAGCGTAGGACTTGCTCAAAATCTAAAGGACTTTACTAATGCCGCAGAGCATACTATGGAAATGGCTTAGGAACAGCAAGCCATGCAAAAATAAAAAAAATAGTATATCGTTGAGCCGTGCTATTCCCAAGTACGCAATTTCCCGAATGGTGATCTGACACTTAAACCAATGAATAATGAGGTTAACCTCCCCCCACAATGTGATAGGCCATCCCCGACCATTAAATATTGGAGTGGCGTGACGATCTGCCCTGGATCAGAGTCATAAAGGAACAGCGTATGGCAGCATGCCATGTTTACAAAAAATAGCAAGTTACCGAAATCAAGGTGCATACTCGGATCGCTTAACAAGAAATTGTTGTGATATGATGTGAGGCTGGGAGGATAGGACAGCTACCGTGCACACAGAGTTTCATGCGGTCATTGTCAACTTTTCTGTCATGATTGGCGATAATAGATTTGCATGTATTTTAATGGTTCGGGAAATAATATACATACTTCTTATGTGATTTATTACTAAGGTATAAGAAACATAAGGATTTTAATACTTACCTATTGGTGTAATTAGTGTGACTTCAATACCATTAATAGAGCTATGCTGCCGACAGGTGTCCATAACCTTGGCAGAGTTGTTTGTTTCACCCATGGAACCATGGTCCTTTGTGTATGCCTAGGAAATGTTATGTGATATCAAAATGTATGCCATTATGTTGGCTTGGTGACCAGTTATTCATAATGCCATTCATGAGAAAGGAGTGAAAGGTGGGCAGGCCAGCTCGTGATGGGACCTCCTGTTCCAAGGGCTTTTTATTTTCATGTACCTTTGACCATATCCCTGGTGTGGTAGCCATAGTGGGATTGCCACTTCACTTTCTTCCTCATGATCATGGTAGGTTGGCTCGTGATGAGACCCCCTATCATGCATTTGACAACTTATTAAATTATCATTTTTCGCTTCCTTTTTTCCTTTTTTTCTTTCATAAAGTACTTTCCCATTTATATACAAAGGGTGGTTCAAAACTCCTTAAGAGTAGGAATGGTGGAAGAAGTCTTAACATCTCAATAGGGACATATAAACCCTTTCTTCTTATTCCTAAATAATAATCAAAGAAATTTGTGAAAATTTAAAAGGAACCACATGATAAAGATAGCCAATCAAATCAGAATTAGTTGATTAATGACAGCAGAGATAATGGGTAAGTGTGTCCTTCCCTCTGTCCTCTTACCAATTCAGAGCAATCTCCTATAAAAATACCAATTTTATAGTTTTACTGATTTCAGTATGTTATGATTTTGTATTCATTGCATAAGTGCATAGCTGTGTTCCAAACGACCTGAAATAGTAGGAACAGTAGGCATGCTTAGAACAGCAAGAAAAGCAAAAAGGAGTATGAGGGTGTTGTTATTACAAAAAAGAAAGAGAAAAAGAATGCAAATAGTGTTCCTTTGGAAAAAGGAATAACAAAAAGAACAAATGTCGTTCCTTTGAAAAAGGAACAGCAAAAATCAAAAGTGTTGTTCCTTTGGAAAAGGAACAGCATAAACCACAAATGTCTTTCCTTTGGAAAAGGAATAGCAAAAATTAAAAGTGTTGTTCCTTTGGAAAAGGAACAGCAGAAAACACTAATGTCATTCCTTTGGAAAAGGAACAGCAGAAATCAAAAGTGTTGTTCCTTTGGAAAAGAAACAGCAGAAATCAAAAGCGTTGTTCCTTTGGAAAAGGAACAGCAGAAATCACAGGTGTTGTTCCTTTGGAAAAGGAACAGCAGAAATCACAAATGTCGTTCCTTTGAAAAAGGAACAGCAGAAATCAAAAGTGTTGTTCCTTTGGAAAAGGAACAGCAGAAATCAAAAGTGTTGTTCCTTTGGAAAAGGAACAACAGAAATCAAAAGTGTTGTTCCTTTGGAAAAGGAACAACAGAAATCACAAATGTTGTTCCTCTGAAAAAGGAAAGCAAAAAGTGTTGTTCCTTTGGAAAAGGAACAACAGAAAACACAAATGTCATTCCTTTGGAAAAAGGAACAGCAAAAATCAAAAGTGTTGTTCCTTTTGGAAAAGGAACAGCAAGCACCCAAAATGTCGTTCCTTTGGAAAAGGAACAGCAAAGACAAAAAGTGTCGTTCCTTTGGAAAAGGAACAGCGAGAGCACAAGGTAAAAAAAAAAGGAATAGCAAAGTTAAAGCAAAATGAACGGCTGATCCAAAAGGTGTTGTTCCTTTGGAAAAGGAACAGCAAAACGAAAATGTTGTCCCTTTGAGAAAAGGAACAGTAGAAAAATAGTAAAAGCAAAATATGTACAAAGAAATTATGTACAGAATGTAAAAAGAGATAAATCATTTAATGAATCACAGGTGACGAAGATTTCTCTCCCTCCCCCAAAATTTCCATATCAGAGTCTTCGCGTAGCTGCTGGCAGAAGGACTCCAGAGTGAGTGGTTTGTGATAAAGTCAAACTCGGTGACCATTTGCCTTAAAGGCATATCCAAAACCGTCAATAGTGGTTAGAGTAAGATTTCCATTGTCATGTACCTTCTGGATTTCATATGGCCCGAGCCAGTGGGTTTGAAGTTTCCCGGGAAAGTCCTGAAACCTGAAATCATACAAAAGAGCCCAGTCTCCTTCATGGAAGACTTTATTTTTGATGAGAGCATCATGCCATTTGGCTCGTTGCTATTGAATCAGTGCGATATTTTGAAATGCAGAGCCTGATTTCATCCAACTCATTGATCTGTTGTAATCGGTTAATCTGTGCCTCGGTTAGATTTAAGCCAACTTCCTATGTTGTTCGTAATGTTTGGATTTCGAATTCTATGGGGAAGATGGGTTTTTTTCCAACCACTAATTGATAAGGTGAGTAGCCGGTGGTGCTTCTCCATATTGTTCTGTAAGCCCACAATGCTTCTGGTAGTCTTGCAGCCCAATCATGTCTATGTGATGCAATTGTTTTTGTTAGGATTGCTTCTATTATTTTATTGCTGCTTTCTACCTGACCATTGGAGTGTGGGTGGTATGGAGTAGTGATTTTATGCTAGATATGATAATTTTTTAGTGTTGCATCTATTTTGTTTCCAGCAAACTGTGGTCCATCGTCTGTAATTATATCTCTTGGAAGGCCATAGCGCACAAATATATGGAACAGGAACTATATGACAGAATCCTCTGTAGCTCTCGGCAATGCCTCTGCTTCAACCCATTTGGTGACATATTATGTTGCCACCAAAATATATGTTTTTTGATTCGAGGATGGGTTAATTGGTCCAACGAAATCGAGGGCCCAAAGTTCGAATGGTTCAATGACTAGTTGTGGGTTGAGGGGCATTTCATCAGACTGACCAAGGCAGCCTGCTCTCTGGCAACTGTCACAGGCTTGGACGGCTTTTTTTTGCATCTTTAAAAATTGTGGGCCAATAATACCCTATTTGCAACACCTTATGTCCAGTCCTCTTACCAGCAAAGTGTCTGCCACGTGGTCCGTCGTGACAGGCCTTTAAAATGTCAAAGATTTCATCCTCACGAATGCATCTCCTGATATGCATATCTGCCCCTATGTGAAACAGGTAGCCCCCAATCCAAAAAAACTGAACACTTCGCTGAATAATTTGTTTCCGCTCATTGGGGGTTAGATTTTTCGGTAATTTACCTACTGCCAGGTAATTGGCAATATCAGCATACCAAGGTGTTTTAACAACAGCAACAAAGAGATGTTCATCTGGAAATTGGTCTTCAACTGCTGCTGCATCGATTGGCTTTGGCATTCGTGAGAGAAAATTGGCTACCGGATTTTCTTTTCCAGGTCGATCCTTGATTGTAATATCAGATTCCTGCAATAATATCAGCCATCTGGTTATTCTGCCATTTGTGATAGGCTTGTTTGCTAAATATTTTATGGCAGAATGATCTGTATACAAGATAAAAGGATATCCAGTAATGTAATGCTTGAACTTATTGACAGCATGTATTACAGCTAGAAATTGTTTTTCAGTGAAAGTATAATTCAATTCAGCAGGGGATAAATTTTTGCTAATGCAATAAATTGCATATGGTTTTTTATCCTCTTCCTGCCCACAGACTTCTCCAATGGTTGTATCTGACGCATCTGATGATATCTGAAATGGAAAATCCCAATTTGATCCTCGAAGGACTGGGGCTGTGGACACAAGCTTCTTCAGATCCTGGAAAGCACATTCACATTTTTCTGTCCAAAGAAAGTCAACATTCCCTGTTAGTGCATACAGAGGTGCAGCAATATGTGAAAAATGTTCTATAAACCTCCTATAATAACCAGAAAATCCAAGAAAACTGCGTACCTCCGTTTAAGTGGTAGGAGTAGGAATAAGCAAAATTATTTGGATTTTGGGTGGGTCTACTTGAGTGCCAGTTGCTGAAATGTAGTGTCATAGGATAAGTCCTTCAGTCATCATCATATAGCATTTTTCGTGACTTAAACAATGCCTGGTAGCAATGCAGCGTTGTAGTACTTTTTCCAGTGTGTCCAATGCTAGATCGAACTCGTCTCCGTATGGTGTAAAGTCATCCATATATACTTCAATTCCTTTGTTTATTAAGTCTGCAAAAATACTGAGGATAGCCCTTTGGAATGTGACAGGAGCATTGCATAAGCCAAAAGGTAGAACTTTGTAGGCAAATGTTCCCCAAGGACAAGTAAAAGTGGTTTTGTCTTGGTCTTCAAGGGCAATCTGGATCTGATTATATCCACTGAAGCCATCTAGGAAGGAAAAGAATTTCTTTCCTGCCAAAGTGTCTAATACTTGGTTGATAAATGGGAGAGGGAAGTGGTCTTTTTGTGTTGCTTTGTTTAGCTCTCTATAGTCCACACAAATTCTCCACTTCCCATTCTTTTTTGGTACCACCATAAGTGGAGAGACCCATTTACTATCAGAGATAGGGTAAATGAAATTGACATCTAAAAGTTTTTGAAGTTCAGCTTTTACCACATCTTTTAGATGAGGATTAAGTCTCCTTTGAAGTTGGCGAATAGGTCTCGCATCTTTTTCTATGTAAATGTGGTGTGTACATAATTGAGGATCAATTCCTTTCATATCAAGGTAATCCCGTGCAAATTCTTCTTTATATCTCCTTAATAATTGGATGAGCTTTTCTTCTTGTTCGGAAGTGAGGTCGGCATTAATGTTTAAGGTCTTTTCTAGTTCAATTTCCACAATTTTTCTATTTGCAACAGAGGTAACAGGTATCGTTTGATCATGTGTTTCTTTTAGAGGATCTTCTTCTAATTCGTTATCGAATGCTGCCTCTATCATGTGACATTGCATGTGGGATCTGAGTTCAGTCTGACTAATAAAATTATTAATGGAATCATCTTCTGTTTGATCTTTGAGATCAAGTGCCTCTTGTATAGTTAATGGAGATCTAATGTTGTCAGTAACGTATGATACATGGTGCCTATTAGTTTTCATTATTGAGACACTTGGTTGCGCTGGAGGGTATAAAGCTAAGTTCTTGATATTTATCCCTTTGGTTATGGTCATATTGCCTTGTCGGCAGCCAATATAAGCATCGGCAGTTGCAAGCCAAGGTCTACCTAAAATCAATGGATGTCCATCAAGTCGGTTTTTGGGATTTATTATCAGAAAATCGGTCGGATATTCCCAGGAGTCAACAGATACCATAACATCATGTAGTGTGCCTTCTGGCCTAACCACAGATCAGTCAGCCAGTTCTAGTAAAGTAGAGGTGGGTTCTACAGATGTAATGCCTAGCTTTTGGCAAGTAGTAGTTGTTAAGATATTGATTGCAGTGCCTAGATCAACTAAGGCATTGGAGAAGGTTTGCCCATCAATTTGTACTGTTACTACTGGATTTCCTGGGTCTTCGTATTTAATGGGTGTTTCTTTTCCTGATAATAAGTCAGATAGAGTACCAACTACTTGGACTCTTGGGTTATTTGTGATATTCCTCCTTGGTTTCTTTACACATAATTCTTTGATAGTCTTTGCATATATTGGGATGTCTTGAATGGCTTGGAGGAATGGAATTTTTATGTACAAATTTTTTAATTCTCCCAGAATGTCAAAATCGGGATATTGTGTAGGTCGAGGTATTATTAATCATTCTGGGAATGGAGGAGAGGATGTGGTTGCTTGATTATGAATTTGTTGTTCATTTGCATCCTCTTCCTGTGGCGATTGTTCTCTAGGTAACTGATTTTCAACATGAACTGCCTTATCTCCCTCTGTTTCAACAATACGCCCAGATCTTAGCTAAAGATCATTACAGTCCCTCAGATCGGCTTCTATTTCTGGTGTTTCTACTATTTGGAAAGATTGGATCGGTCTATTATTTGGATTAGGGTTGGGTTGGGCTAGGAGCTGCAGTCTCAGGTTAGTCTGGGGGTTTTGTTGTAAGGCTGGCAATGTAGGTTGAGGGAGAGGAATGGTTCCTACTAGCTGATGCATCGGTCTTTTCCAGTTTGTCTGCAAGGCTTGATTTTGTGAAGTAGGAGGGGTCCATTGTGTTGGGTATGCATTACTTTGCCAATATGGTGGGGCATAGGGAAAATTCGGCCAATTGAATTGGCTTGCCTAATTTGGCCACGTGGTTGATGAAGGAAATGACTGTGGTGACCAATTTGGGAAGGGGGATTGAAGTTGATTTTGCCACATACTATATTGTTGAACATTATATTGTGGAGACTGAAAAGAAGAAGTCGGGTCCGAGAACATACCAGACTGACGCAGCTGCCACTGACAGCATTGATTGAGCAGATACACCTACTCTAGCTCCTCTTCTACTTCCTTGTATACTGCTTTTAATCCGAGAAGTGAGGGACATCTTTCCATAAGGTGGTCTTTTGTGCAGATGGCGCATGTTTGGACTGCATCTAGTGGACACTCCTTATGGCTATGTTTCTTTCTGCATCGGGGACAGAAGATTGCCAAATTTTGTTCTACCTCCATTTGCTTTTGCTTGGCGTGCATAATATCAAGTTGTGTTGTTAGTGTCCCTAGTATATCAGTTTTAAAATTTTCTAATAAATTTCCAATTTCTGCACGCGTTACTCCCTCTGCCGACATTCTATTATCTCTTACAAACTGATCATGTTCTGGCGGTTTTAGTCTTGTACTGCCTCTCGAGCTCCTTATACATAGATCAATAATGTCAGCAAAATTTTCCTGATAAATATCTCCTTTTTCCATAATGTTTAATGTTTCAATCCATTGTTCTTTCATTCCCCTAATTAAGGATGTTTTTAACACATTATTATAGTGATGCATAAGGAGATCTTTGAAGACTATACTGAAAGCGTTCCACATACTCCTCTAATGTTTCATTTGGTCTAACTACCATCTGGAATATTTCGTCTTTTAGTTTCCTGGACCTTCAATAGTCCTGATATTTTTTTAGAAAAGATTCTTTCATTTGATCCTAGTTATTTATAACACCACCACCTAATCCCATGAACCACCTCAAAGCAGCTCCTTTTAATGTAGAAGGAAATAATTTTAGTTTCTAGGGATCGGTGGTATAGTCATATCCTCTACACAGCACGTCGAATTCAAACAGGAATGCATCCGAATCTTCTGATGTAAGGCCATGGAATGTAGGGATATGCTGAAGAGGAATTGCCTTCATAGGCGCATTTGCTGCAGTATCCACGATAAGGTATTGCAGAGTAGAGGTTTGGGTGTTAGGCTGATTCTGGGCCATTTGATTGGAATATATGCCAATAACCTTTTGGGATATCTAGGAGGGTATTCCTAGGTTGAGAGGGAATGGCTTTAACAGGAATGGTTTTAATGGCACTTCATTTATCTAGGATAATGAGAATACCTAATATCTGAGGGGATTGAGTTTCTTCAAAAATGATTTTTGTAGCACTTCCCTTATCTGGGCTACTTAATGGCTGAATTGTCCCAAGAGGAGACCTTGGTTCTTCAGCTTCTCCTGTCTCTCCTCTTCCTTCACAAAGGTTGCTGAAATTCCCTTCTTGCAATAGTTCTGGACTGGAATTTTCAATTTCTTGAAAATCCTGCTCTTCGGTTTGACTATGCACCTCAGCAAAGGCTACAGATGGTGATCCTGTGGCCTGAAGGGAACTAGTAGGATGTCTGGAAATAACTTTCCTAGGTCCTACAGAAGGCTGAGATTCTGCTTTCTTAAAGATTTCGTCTATAAAGGTTGATCAGCCAAGGGTCACTGCCCCCTTAGCTTTTTCAGGCTTGGGTAGAGGTTTGGAATTCTTTTTTGGCTTTTTCTGCTTAGTCATGCACACAAATCAACTGCTAGGTTCTACCCAAACAAAACAACAACAATTCTGCAAGAAAGCAGGCAGAGGAGCAGGGTTGTTACATGTTCCACACGTAGGTTCTTACCTTCCGTTTTTAAAACCCAATTCTTCCCTAGCAGGATCTTACACTACTCTGAAAAAAACAAATGGCTACACTCTTTCCCCAGCAACGGCACCAAAATGTGGAGTTGTAAGAAGGGTCTCTTTCACCTCTAATTACCTCACATTAATTTTTCAATCCAAGAATGTTTTGTTATTTCAAATAGTGTCTCAGTCTGAGGCTCACATTTTCCAGAGTAATGCTAGTAGTAGAGTGCTTAAGAAAATACAAGAGTAAACGGATGTTGGAAAGAAAAATCTACTTACAACAAAAGATCTTGAAGCTTAAATCATTCACTCGGAAAAATAAGCAATAGATCAGTCAAGGGTCCAGTAACAATAACTCATCCCTTTAGAAACTGATGTCCAAAAGTAATCAAGGAACAGATCGTCGATCTGGGGACCGGACAGCAAATGTCAATGCCCACTACAGTCTCAGATTGTTCTTCACACCAAAGCAACAATAACGCAAATGATAAGAAATGGAACAGCAAATATGAAATGGAACAGCAACTAAGAAATGAAACAGCAAATCGGAAACTGTAATGGCAATTAAGTTTAAGAAGCAACAACACCTTAGTCTATAAAGTCAAATGCAATCAATCATATCCTACGGAAATCAAATGGCAATCCTCTGTCTCTAAGGATGAATCCAGCACTGATTAGTGATGGAATATGGAACAGCGCTGAAAATCAAATAATAACTTAACACACGGCACACCTCAATAGTAATCTGATCTTGGTAATTCAATTGCAAATCTTAGTTATAGATAATACGATTGTATTTCAGAATGGAACAGAAATGCCCATAGGTTCAACAATCGCAAGGAAACATAATTCCTAAGCTGAGTTCAATAATACCAAAGGATGAGTGCACAACACAGATACTCTATAATGGGACAGCAACAGTATTCTGTAAAGACCAGCAATATCAGTATTTAAAGAAAAGCAATGCATTGCAGAGTTATGATGTCTCTATCTCAAGAAATGATATCACTTAACGAATCAACTATAACAGAGCTGTGATGTAAAATAACAGAACATATCAGATTACCGAATAGAGTTGATAAACAAAACCATGCATAAACTAAAAGTAATAGTACAAGAGCAAGTGTTCCTCCAGGGCCGGGCCCTTAGCCTCCAGGGGTACACCGCTTGAAGTTATTCCAGGACCAGAGATAAAATAGTAACCAAGTTTGTATTAATGCATAAAGTCAAATTACAGTGGATCACTTCTCAATGAGAGTCGATGATCAAAGTTTCAATTTAAGAGAAATTACATAAAAGCATCACCACACCAGCTAACAGTGCTACCCCTTTTTATATTGGCGAAGACGGAGATGTCTAGGTACAAAAATAGTTAAAGTAGTGATCCCTCAGGATCAAAGGATCCTGAGGGATCCGCCAAACTGTTGGCTCTCAGTTATTTCTTTACTTTCTTGCGTCGAGCCGATATCTCCATCTCCTCTCCTTGGCTGATACGCTTTGATTTAGTTTTCCTTGTTTGCATGCGGTTCCCTGCCAAAGGGACACCAGATATTTTGGCTTCGTCCTTTCCTTTGGAACATCAATCTTTCGTTTTTCCTTCTTCCTGCGTAAGAAAATGATAATTGTCAGTATTTTCGTTTTGCATATTAATCTTACAAATTTTGTCACAATTCCTTAGTATCTTCCTAGTTCACAATGCAAAAGGTTTGTAGGTTTTAACGAAAAGAAGCTAAAATAATCACCAAAAACATACCTTCTTTAGTACTCCACAGACACATCATGAAAAGGTAGTTTGAAACTGAATGAATCAGTTTCCTAGATTTTAGAGGCAAACTGTTCTACTGCCTACTTTTCAGTTCTTAGTTTAGATCTTGTTGGAACAACTCCTAAACTCATAAATTCGACCCCTAAAGCCTAGCATGAGTTGTTTGTTGCCTATATCTAGTACTTTTTTAGTTATTTTTCAAGGTTGGACTTTTGTGAAAGCTTTGAGCAACATTGTACATTCATCTCTGCAATTTGGCAAAGGAATAGACCAGGGTTTGCAGCCTTTTGTGGATTCTTGTGGCAAATTGATTTGGTATTGTGTCTTCTTCTGTAATTCAAGTTTTACATGTGTTTATGTATGCCATTCTCTCTCTCTTTCAGTTGAACTAAATGAATCAAGGATAAAGGTAGAAATCATTGAAGTTGCAGTGCTCTACCTAGGGTTTGTTTAGTTATTTATGTTTTCTACTGTTTGAAGAGGATCCCTGAGACTCTCATGCCCTCTCCAATTCTTCACTAGTTCTAAGACTCTCCATCTCATTCAATTTAAAGTACTAAACCATTTTCCTACCTCACCCCACAGAAACTTCTGCAAGACGGAGTCCATTCCCCAAACCCAAATCTACCTTTCACTTTTGAGCCAGCAAAATATCATCAAATTCAATCAAACTCCTCTAAGCATATACCTAGCCTAAAATTAGTCTTTACATCAGTCATCTCAAGCCTCATTTGCTATATTTTACTGAGATTGACAAGGAGAGAGCCCTCTCTCGACATGGTAGGGCTAGCTACCAGGTTAATCATGGTTTGATGTTACCCTAAATCCTGCCTTTCTCAGCCTGAGGTAGATTTAGGCCCTAACACACCTTATCAACAAAAAAATAAGTTGTTTTTCCCCAGATCAGGGAAAGTTCAATCTCCAAGATCACGGTATAGAATTATGACAAAATATACTCTATGATGTACATATACTACAAAAGGACTACAGTTGCGCAAAAGGGGATCTCATAGTTTAGTCATTGCCATAAATATAATGGGGTAAACCATTGCATCAGATCTATCCAATCATTATACAAATGTGAAATAAATGATGACAAATGCATGCATTCCTCAATTAGAAGTCAAATAAGAGTGGAGAACCTAGCTTCCACTTACAGTTCACTCTTTGAAAAAACAATGGCATACAACTGAGTAGTTGTATTCATAATTTTCCAAGGAACTTATCATCTCCATGTGTTATGATGAAATGTAATCATGAGCTCTAGGAAATCATATCTCCCTTCATCAGATGCTACAAATTATATTATAAAAATTGAGAAGAAAACTTTGAGCCCTCGATCACATGAGCAAAGTCTTCAAATATTTTTTCCCCAATATATTAAAATATAGAAACACTCATTTCCTCTATATGACTAAAAAGATAAATCAACTCGCCCAAACTAGTGTTTCAAGCCAGCCTTGTTCAAAGAGAAAATTGTAGTCTTTCTATTGTTAAATTCAACATGAGATGTCATTTTTATGAATCAAACCCTTTTCTAACATCTTATTGATGAGTAATTTTTCTTCAAGATTCTTATTTTCTTTGCAAATCTCTTTGATTAAATCCATACATGTTTGTAAATTCAATTCAAAACCATCTTTTTCCATTGTTCTTAGTTGCTTAAGGCATGTGTTAGTTTAGTTTTAGGAACCTTGATTGGTTGGATTAAGCTTTGAAAAATAGTTATAAATAGACCTCTGCAACATCTTTCCAACTCGAAATATTAGGAGGAGGTACTAACATGAGTGCTCAACTCAATACGCTCTTGACCTCTATTAGACTCAGTTTAGTTTGAGTATTGACATGTAAATCATGGTGTGAGCCTATATTGTGTCCCTATACTTCATGTCATTGTATCAAAGTCCTAGATTATTGTTTGAAAATATTAAATAACAAAGGTTTCAATGGAATCAACTTGAGCTCTATTATCTCTATGTGATAGGATTAGTGGACTCTGAAAATTGTCACATGCTTCCATACTTTAACCAACAATTGTATTAATTATCCATAATTATCTCTTGAAGATATGAAATTGATCTGTTTGATAGGTGTATCTTATTTATTTATTTCTAACTCTTTATTACAGTTGTCACAACCCGTTTGATGAGCATATGCAATAGAGAAAACCAAAATCAATGACATAGCTTTCTTTTAAGTAGTGAGGAATTAATGGTAAAAACTCTTATCTACGATTTATCTTTCATATCTTACAATTTATCATCCTTGTGTTTGTGTTTTGAGTCTTCTCTACATACACTAACTTCTCTTTATCATCTTGGAGTTACAATTTAGACTGGCCAACAAAATGCTCATTTCCTATATTCCTCTCCTTTCTCTTAAACAAGATGTAGATCTATCCCTGGTAGCCTAACTAGATTGCATAGAGGGTACATGATGAGTAGTTTTCGTGGGTTGAAACATAAATAAATTAGAAAGGACCTAAATATATATATCTTAAAGGGGATCAACCCAGAGGGGAGGGTATCAATCACACACTCTTGCAATATAGGACCCTTCCTTACTGCATCTCTATTGGGCGCACAAGGCTAATAGGACAACAACACAAATCAATATAGGATCTTAATAATAGAAACCCTGAGACAAATCCAACGAGGAAAGATCGATCGATATAAATGTATGGGTGGAAAATATCTTCTTAGGTCCAATAACTACTCTCCTCCCGTAAATAAGAGTGGTAAGTGTATGGGGATAAGCTCCTCAACTCGGGGAAAGAATAGGTATGCTAGAGTGACATTTATCTGATTCAGGAAAGAACTGACCATGGGCAGATTGATAGTTTTGATGGTTTAACTTAATAAATTATTTCAAAATATACTCCTCTTTTTTTATCAATTAGATTCATATATTGGTGACTCACTTTTAGGGATGAACTAGTGCTTGGTAGTATTCAAGTGAAAAATATCTAGGTTCGAGCCTTAGTTGATCAGTTAGAGGTGATTGTAACCTCTTTTGGTAACATTTCTTTTACTCACATTTTCTAGGAATTAAATACGGAAGTTGGTACTCTTTCTAGATATGGAAAAACCCCGTGAGGTCATATCGAAGTGGGTGAATTGAGGGAAGGAGTTTCATAATCATCTATCCTCAATATCTAAAAAAAAACATGAATTTATATATGGGCTTGGAAGTTCTTTTTTATATATAGATACTAGACTTACACATGAATTCACCACAAATTATAACATTGTTCCAATGAGAGCATAACATGTCATTGATGGGAATAAAACTTAATGGGTCCATTGATCATAGGGGTTGAACCTAGGCTCTAATACCAAGTGTAGGGACCTTCCCTATTGTTACACACATACATGGCAGACACATAATATGAATGATAAACATTGAGTTGAATATATTATTGACATGATATACATTTATAGTACATTGGACTAGTGACCGTTGGATTCCATATTCCAAGGTCTCTTGGACTCCCTTTGACTATTTATATTCCAAACCATAACCCTTAGAGGATTAGGTGTCCAACATCCCCCCCCCCCTTAATCCGAAGGGGTATGTATGAGTCCAAGAAGAAATTTGTAATACAAAATGGGCAAAAAAATGCATGGAAGCACTAGGCTGAATGTGCTCTCTGAAATGTTCGTATAAGGGGGGTGGTTTAAGGATGACCACCAACACTGGAACACTTAGTGCAGTTCCTAGAACTCTTCCAAGTCTAGCATGAAGCTAAGGTATTTTTCTAGAGGAAGTTCTCTTGATGTTTTGAAGAGGGAAACCTTCAACCTTGAAAGGGAGGTCTCGCTCCACATAAGAAGGGAGAGCCTCAACCTGAAAAGGGAGGTCTCAACCTGCAATGGTTTAAGGATGACCACCAACTATGGAATGCTTAATGAAATTCCTAGAAATATTCCAAAACTGGCAATAAGTTGAGGTCTTATGCTAGAAGAAGTGTCCCCAATTCTTTGAAAGGGCATCACCAACTGAAGGTGTGCTCAGGAGCATCTTTGTCTCTGAATCTGGTATGGTAGGTTGTGGCTCAAGCTCGCTTGATGTGGCTTTGAAGCTTGTAGATGACCATCACTTCCCCCCCTATCAGATACAAGATGAGATGATGGAGAAAACTCAACTGCAAGATTGTTCAATACTCTAGAACAAGTTCTAACATATGATTGAAATATCTTCTTGGTTGTTGAAGCCCATTGCCAAGAAGTCATCCATCCAAGATGAATCTGTTTTCTTGCAGGAGGCTTGTTTTTTAAGAATATGTTTGAAGATGATTGGTTTTATGATAGTGCTCACATGGATGAAGCTCAAAAAAATGATCTTTCATATGGCCAACTCTTTCACAATGTTGCCATTTCACAATCTGTTGTTGTTGTTGTGGAAGAGGAGAAGAATCTGGAACAGGTGAAGGTGAACTGCCATGAATAAACCCAACACTTTGAAATTTGATGGGTTTTGAGTTATATGGAATATGAAAGGACACCTCCTTATCATATCCAAGACCTGTTATGTGCTTGTTATGGACAAGCTCTTCCCAAGGTCTAATGATGGGCTTGGGAAGTGCAGGCTAAATTTCTACATCTGCATGTAACTCTGTTGCTTCATTGAGCATTGGATCTGAACCAACCTGTTGCACATGGAATGTGGACAGCCAAATAAGATAACGTGAATACTTTTTCTATTAACAAATGATACACATTTATAATACATGGGAGTCTGTTTCAATGTTACTGATTTGACCACTTGTTCGTTGCTAATGGGTGTCATGATGCTTATGTTGTTGTAACTAATCTTGCAGAAGTTGAGATTCAAGCTACAAAAATTCAATCTTGTCATGTGCATTTCACAGACATGTTTGAATGTCTCTGAGAATGGCTTTATTAGTCATGATTGTATTGTCGATAGTAGAATGTATTAAATTGTTTAGTAATTCCAACACTCCATCAGTCATTTTCCAACAATTTATATTGTTGAATGCAATCCCAAAATCAAATAAAGGGTGATCCACAAATCAAGACTTCAACATACTAGCTTCAACACTTCTCATCATATAGGTTGGACCAACATACAATAACCAAGGCAAAAGACAACAATGTAAATTATTTGATGTTGCATAATCAGTGTACACACCAACCACTAAAAAATCACAACAGGTCCATAAATGTTATGGTCATGGAGGATGTTGCAACCCTTAGACTTGTTTCTATATGTATTTAGTAAGATAGTGTTAACACTATCACTAAATTCCCATTAAACAAAATATTATTGTTAGAGCTTAGCGAAATCCATGCCAAACAAGACAATATGACGAATTAATGCTCATCAATAGCTCATAGAAGATAACCAAAATACACAACATCACCATAGCTCAACACATTTTCATTATCTCCCATGGAATCCATATATCACCCTTTCAGCATATAATAGTCTTGACCACCGAAATTCCTCAAGTATTTTATAAAATGGAAAATGATTTTTATCGAGCTATTGCTTGCAGTCACCAGTACAAACTTGATTTTGAACAGAGCAACAAATGAAGGCAGTTTGAACTTCTAATGACAATGTGCTAACCTGTCAATCTAATTCCCCAACGGACCTCCATAATGTCGAATTCATAGGCACAACCAACAATTATGTCTCACCTTGTAGTCATAAGCACAACAATTGTATCTCAGCTCTGCGAGCCACAACGGGTTTTCCAGCTCTTGGGGTTTGTAAGAAATTGCATGAAAGACACGACATAGTCCCTTTTTTTTTCATTTGACATCAAGACTTGCCCATAGTCATAACACAAATACTGAAAATCTTTGAAAAACATTCCTAGCCACAATCCTTGCCCAAAAAATGTGAATATTTCTTACCAAATGTGACTAGAACTACGGAACTATGAATCCAAAAGAAGTCAAGCAATATGAGCTACATAATTACAAGACAATTATGGATTCACAGATATTAATAGGCATCTAAGCCGCACACAATTCATTAGTCTTGCAAAAGTAAATGGGTGTGTGTAAAATCACACTGGAAAGAGGAAGGGAAATAGTGTGGCTCCAAGACTACCTTCCTTATAGTACACTACCTATTGTTCCAGTCAATATTCACCATATATAACTCAAAATATTGATTCCTTAGGAATATAACTCACTGCTTTATACAACTCCAAATTCCAATCAATGATTCAATGGAGGTTCAATGCAAATTCAACATAGGTGCAACCATATACGTCAAATACCAGCATTATATCTGAACCTGGATAACTCATAACCACAAAATGCATATATAAGAGTTTTAATATATATTAAATAATTCTAAAATCCAAATGCACAAACTCAATGGAAAAAATTGATGCAACATCACACTCTTCCAATACAGCGCAAAGAAGTCATACAACTCTCAAACTAATGTAATGGAGCCCTTCACAGTCCATGGTATCTCCATTCCAAAGCACATGTAGACTTCAAACTAGTGCATAGAGAAATACAAGAGTTTGAATGCTTCAACAATTCACCATTATATAATATATATATATATATAATATATATATATATATATTATTATATATAATCCAATGCACCATAAGAATTCAACCAACACTCTCAACGTTCAACCAGATTCAACACAATTCTATGTTCAACACAGACTAGAAATGACCGCATGTAAAAAAATTTACCACAAAGAGAACCGACCAACTTTCAATGCATCAAGGACTGGCTAGAGATACTGACATTAAATAAGCATGTAGTATTCCAACCCATGGACTGAGTGCTCTATTCAAATATTAAATAGCTCACAGACAAAGATTTAACACACTACACGTAGCAACAATTTCCTCTTGACATGGAACCAGCGTATAAAATTTCAACGCAGTCACTTCAATTTCTAGAGTAGGTGACTCGAATGTAAATGAACTAGCACACCAATAGTTTGAACAAAATGGTTCACAACATAGAGAATAGTATGATGCTCCCAACCAACATATCGGTTACAATGCACCCATAATAAACTTCAGAGGCAAAAATCAGCATAGCAGATTGCTAGAGAGACAATTATTAGATAAAGGAGTTACATGGGATATAAAATATTCCAAATTAAAACCTGGGACCTGGGTTTGAGGAAAAAACACCAATTTCTTACAAAGGAAAAAGGAGTAGGACTGACAAATGCCGCAAAAACCAATGGCTCAAGTTGGAGTAGGGCCAGAATCTCCCGCAGCTTTGATACCATGCTAAACACATACATGGCAAACACAGAATATGAATGATGAACATTGAGTTGCATATATTATTTACATGATATACATTTATAGTACATTGGATTGATCGTCGGATTCCATATTCCAAGGTCTCTTGGACTCCCTTTGACTATTTATCTTCCACACCATAACCCTTAGAGGATTAGGTGTCCAACACCTATGATGCCAATTTTTTTAATATATATATATATAGATACTCAAGATAAAAGTAACAAGTTTTATATATAGGAACTAACTTTTTTATTTAGCTAAATAGTAAGTGATGTGATTTAAGTTGCAGTTACATTGAAAAATAAGCAATTAGGTAACCCAATATATATATATATTATATATACTCAAGATAAAGTAACAAGTTTTATATATAGGAACTAACTTGTTTATTTAGCTAAATTCTAAGTGATGTGATTTAAGTTGCAGTTACATTGAAAAATAAGCAATTAGGCAACCCAATTTACACTAGTCAATTGTTAGCCACATCCTTTATGAAGTTACATATTACTTAAGAATACATCAACATTGAAAACACATAAACTTGAGATGCATCATCAATAGCCATAAATTGAAATTCAACCATCATAAAATTCACTTTTATAATCTATTCATTATAGACACATCGATAATCATATAACATATTTTTGATTCTCAACTTTGCTACTACTTGCACTCCCTTGTTGTCATATGTGTCCACATGTGAAAGATAATGCATCTCAATCGAACATTGGTGACTCATCGGTTAACCTCCCAACCTAATCCTTGGGTACTCTTCTTTCCCACAGGCCCTCAAGCTGTAATGGGGCTATAAGTAGAGGAAGAAATAGTAGCCAATGGAGGTGAGCACTCTTAGCTCAAGAGCTCCCTCTCTAATCACCTCCACCTCACCAAACTCACTATAGTCTTCATATTCACATATAATAGCATTATGTTTGATCCAAATGGATCCAAGAACACTCTCTAAGTCTTCACAAACTCTTTAAAAATCATGCCAAAGATCAAAATATTTTAAAAGATCAAAGTTATCGCAAGAGCAAACACCCTTAACAGGGCGGAGGAACACTATCGGGAGGCCCAAAACCCATGAAAATAGAGAAAACAAAGTATCGGCGATTTTAAGGCAATGTTGAATTAGAGCCATCGAATCTAGTCGATCAACGGTCTAGATCTGATCGGCGAATCACTATCGGTGCTTATCGGTGGAATCCACATGACAGTTGCAATTGTGATAGTGTAGATCAACAAGGGCCATCGACCAAGTGCGTAGATTGATGACCCATGTTAATGCACACTATTGCAATTGGCAAATGTAGAGGAGCGATTACAATTGGCGAGGGTCATGTGTGATATGTGATATCGCGTCAAAACATGGAGCGGGGCCAATAACAATACACCATGCGACAAACGGACCCAATAGCATTATAAAGGAAATTTGATATAATTTCAAGTCCAATTAAAGGACTTTTTCAATATTTTAATGTATTTTTAAATACAAAGGAACAGGGCCATTCTAATATGCAATAGCGACTTGTGGGCAGACCCGATAGAGGAATGAATCATATTTAAGGACTTTTAAAGTCTGATATATTGAGTTTTGGCGAAATTTCTCTGTGAAAATACATTTTCCCTGTGTAATAACAGAGTGCAGCTGTTTCAGGAGTTACAGAGGCCCGAGGCACTCTGGCATTACAGAATGGGTGGCCACCTCCTCTCTAGGCGTTAAACAATGATTGTATCATGTTGGGAGAGGGATTAGAAGCAGACAGAGGCTGGGGAGACCAAGAGACAGGAACATGAAATGAATAGGCAGCGCACTTTTGGCTATAAAGCCACAGACAGAGAGCGCGGTAGGAAGAGGCAGTATTATAGGAAAATGCCAAGACAAAGTTAGCAAAGAGACAGAGAGCATTGAGGGAGTCTGTGTACTCATAGAGAACTTGAGATGTTCAAGTAAGCTCTTGTTATTATATTTGTTGTGTGTGAGACTCAAATAGAGCTTACTGTTGTAAAAAGAACTCTACTTGAAGACATAATAGAGAGGCCACCACTGAAGGCTAGACCAGGAGATGTAGCCCTAGAGTATTGGGTGAACTCCTCTTTAAATTTGTTGTGTCATGTGCTGACTATTATGTTTTTTCTTTGTTTACTGCTCCATTATCTGTGCATTTCGTAATCTTATCGATCCATTGCATAAAATGACATAGAATAATCCATGCACATAAGTATGTAATACCTTATTATTATCTTAAGATCTCATTATCAGGTCAAGTGATATCAGAGCTTTAGGTTGCTAAGGTTAGACAAGCTTGTGCCGGACTATTAGTGAATGATAACTAGGTCAAAGCTTAAATTAGGAGAAGGAGAACTAGTTGAAACTAACCCAGAAATTGGTAGAGTTTATCCTAAGAGGAAAATGACAGAAGAAATCCCCTTGGAATTAGACCCTCATTTCATGGACAGTTTCATGACCATGAGAGCCATGGTAGAAGAAATGTATAGAAAATTTAAGAAAGGTCAAAGTGAAGATTCTTCAACTTCCAAACAAGACAAAGGAACAGAAGAATCTCTTATAGATGGCCATTCTGAAGGCAAAGGGAAAGGAAAAGAGGCTCCTCTATCCACACCTCCTTATAGCCCTGAAAATACAATGAAGAAAACATCTTTGATTATATTAGATGTTAAATTTGATTTGCCAATATATGATGGAGAGTTAAATGCAAAGAAGCTAGATAACTGGATTAGACAAATTGATGTGTATTGCAGGGTGTAGAGCATTGATTTAGATAGAAGTAAAATTCAGCTAGCCAGCCTACGCCTTGGAGGAACTACCTTGGTATGGTGGGAAGGTAAGACCCAAGATGACTTGAAGAAGCATGGTAAAACTCTTTTTGTTTGGAGTGAATTTTCTTTTGCAATTAAAAAGCAATTCTATCCACTAGCTTATATGTAGCAAGCTATGAGTTGGAAAACTCTTCGCCAATTAAAAGGGCAAAGTGTACAAAGCTACACCCAAGAATTTAGAAAAAGAGCTTTGATTCTAGGCATTTCTTTAGACGCACCTGAAAATTTGCTGAAGTATATAGGTGGTCTACGTAGTTATGTGAGGCACACTATTCTCATGTTTAACCCTACTAGCATATATGAGGTATCTGTTCAGGCTACCCATCTAGAGGTTAGAGGAAAGAATGTGAACCCAGAGATTGGGGGGTCATCAAAATCCACTACAAGAAAGAACAAGGAAAAGAGAAAGCAGAAATGGAAAGAGAGGAAGGCCAATGTGGTACAAAAGGCCAAACCTTCATGCACTCATTACAAGAAGGATGGACATGATGATGAACATTGCTAGTCTTTGCATCCAGAGCTGAAACCCAAGAAGTTTGATGGCAAGAAGAAGAAGGTTGTTGTTGTTGTTCAGAGAGATTTGGGCTCAAACTCAGGTGATGAAACAACCATCACAGCCACAATTATACAAGGTAAAAATTCTGAAGCATCTACTAGTAATTTTGCCCAAACTATTGATAGTGAAGAAAATGAGAGAAGAAGGCATGAGCTTTTTCATATTAGAGTTATTTCCAAGCATCAAAAGATTGATACTTATTTGATAAAGTAAACTTAATTTCTAAAGCAATTGTAAAGAAGTTGGGATTACTAACCACACCTCACAAGAATCCATATCCATTGGGTTGGTTATGTAATAAATAAAAGCTACAAGTGACTAGACAATGTAAACTTAAGTTTGCCATTGGTTCAGCATTTGTAGATGAGGTTGAGTTAGATGTAATTCCCTTGGATATATGTGGAATTTTTTTAGGAAGTCCTTACTTGTATGATAGAAAAGCAATTTTCTATAGAGCTGAAAATAAGTACCAACTTGTTAAAGATGGAATAGAATATATTGTACAAGCTCACAAACTCAAAAATAATTATACTCTCGTAAACTTAGGGCAGATGAAAAGGATTGTAAATTCATGCAAACAATTTTTAATGATGGTTTTAGAGGAAAAGAAACCTGAAAAAACCAATGTATATGAGGGTTGTGATGCTAAACAAAAAGCTGATTTAGAAAGAGTTGTTTCAAAATATGATATCTTATTTCAAGAACCTAAAGGTCTTCCACCCAAAAGGGAAATTGTACATGATATTAATTTGCAACATGATGCTCCATTGCCTAACATCGGAATGTACAGGTTATTCGCTTTAGAGAATGCAGAAATCAAGAAGCAGGTATAGGAGCTGCTCAAGAAAGGGTTCATAAGACCAAGCACATCACCATACAGATCTCTAATCATGTTGGTGAGGAAGAAAGATGGTTCGTGGAGGATGTGCATTGATTATCGAGCACTGAATAAAATAATGATCAAGACTCGTTATCCCCTTCCTCGCATTGATGATCTATTGGATCAGCTGAAAGAGGTTGTTTACTTTTCCAAGTTGGACCTATGTAGTGGTTACCATTAGGTCAGAGTAGTAGAGCAAGATGCATGGAAGACTTCTTTCAAAACAAAGCAAGGGCTGTATGAATGGCTAGTTATGCCTTTTGGCTTAACTAATTCTCCTGCCACTTTCATGAGGGTAATGAATGATGTACTTAGGAATTTTATTGATGATTTTGTAATTATATATCTAGATGACATTCTTGTATTCAGTAAAACATGGGAAGAACATTTAAAGCATGTAAAGCAGACTCTATATGTTTTGACACAAGAAAATCTCTATGTTAAATTATCAAAGTGTGAATTTGGTAAAACATCTTTGAATTATTTGGGTCATGTTGTAGGGGGTGGTGAACTGAAGATAGATCCCTCTAAGGTTGTAGTCATTGTAAAATGGCCTAAACCCAAGTTTGCTACAGAAGTTAGAAGCTTCCTAGGAGCAGCACAATATTGGAGAAAGTTTATAGCTAACTTTTCCTTAATTGCAGCTCCCTTACATGCTTTGATAGGATTGAACAAGGTGTTTCAGTGGGGAGGCAAACAACAAAATTCCTTTGACACCTTGAAAGAAAAAATTAGTACAGCACCAGTACTAGCATTGCCAAATCTTCAACAACCGTTCGAAACAGATGCCAGTGATTATGCCATTGGAGCAGTGTTGATACAACATGGTAAACCCATATACTATCATTCTGAGACTTTTAATTCTGCAATAGTTAATTATCCTACATATGATAAAGAACTGTATGCATTAGTTCAGAGTGTGAAGAAGTGGAAACATTACTTATTGGGCAAAGAAACAATAATACATACTGATCATCAGCCACTTCAGTACTTGCACTCACAAACTAAACTACAGCAGTCAAGACACTATAAATGGATGGGTTTCCTACAGCAGTTTCATTTAGTCATCAAATATAAAAAGGGCATACACAATAAAGTTGCAGATATGTTGTCCAGACCAATCATAAATGCATCTACTATACTTAAGTATAACTCAGTAATGCATGAAAGCTACATTGAACAATATTATCAAGATATAGACTTTAAAGATGTATATGCAGCTTTAAGTAATGGAAAAAAGGTAGAAGAATTGGATTACTATATTAAGGATCGATTCTTGTATCATTTGGGAAAGTTATGCATTCCACAAACAAAGAGAATTAACATAATTAGGAGGCACATACTTCCCTAATATCAGGTCATTTTGGTGTAAGTAAAACAGTTGCACAGCTGCAAAGATACTGCTATTGGCCAAAAATGAATGAAATGGTTTCTATATATGCAAGAGGGTGTACCATGTGTGCTAAAAGCAAGCCCAACAATAGAAAACTAGGCTTGTACACTCCATTGCCAGTTCCTTCCCGTCCTTGGGAAAGTGTTTCCATGGACTTTGTTGGGGGATTGCCAAAATCTAGAAAGGGGCATGACTATTCATATGTTATTGTGGACAGGTTTAGAAAAATGTGTATTTTAATACCTTGTAATAAGCAAATTATAGTTGAACAAATAGCGAAATTGTTCTTTCAGCATGTCTGGGTGCATTTTGGGTTACCCACTTCCATAGTATTTGACCAAGACTCTCGATTTGTTGGGAAGTTTTGGTCAAGTCTGTGGGAATTAATGGACACCAGACTGAAGAAAAGCACAGCCTTTCATCCACAGATAGATGGCCAAACAGAGGTAGTCAACATGACAGTGATCCAGTTGCTCAGGGGTTATTACAGCAAGCATCCCAAGCTTTGGGATGAACATTTATGTTATGTGCAACATGCTTACAATCGTACTAAACATTCTTCTACACAGAGATATCCTTTTGAGACCTATTTTGGTTTCATACCAAGGTCTCCCTTGGATTTTGTCTTTGAGAAATACATAGCAGTTGTTGGAAAGAGTGATGTGGACAAAGCAACTAGATTCATTGAAAAGATCCAAGAAATTCACCAAGAATTGCAGGAACAACTGGAAAAGAGCCAAGCCAAATACAAGGCAAGGCATGATAAACATCGGGTGGAGCACAGCTTCCAAGTTGGCGATCAAGTCTGGCTGTATATCAGCAAGGACAAAATGCAAGGTGAAAGAAAGAAGCTAAAGCCAATAAGGTATGGGCCTTTTAAGGTACTTGAGAAAATTAGTGAGAATGCTTTCCGCCTTGATCTACCAGCATACATGCACATCTATTCAGTAGTAAACGCAGAAAATTTAAGACTGTTTGAACCTTCTTTAATTGAAGATCCTAAAGAGCAAAGTCAATTGCCTTCCATTGATGATCTGTTGCCTGAATACCTCAATGAGCTGCAAGAAGATACAGTTCTGGATAGGAAGGTGAGGACTATGCGTAGAGGGGATGTGAAGTACCTTAGAATTGGACTCAAAGGATCAAAATCCAGCAGTGCAAAATGGATAGAGATTGGGCAAGTGAGGCAGTTGTATCCTCACTTAAGTGATGCTTGAAAACCAACTTTTGGTGGTCCAAAAGCCTTTTTCAGTGGGAAGGTGTGATCCAAATGGATCCAAGAACACTCTCTAAGTCTTCACAAACTCCTTAAAAATCATGCCAAAGATCAAAATCTTTTAAAATATCAAAGTTATCACAAGAGGAAACACCCTTAGTGGGGTGGAGGAACACTATCGGGAGGCCCAAAACCCATGAAAATAGAGAAAACAAAGTATCGACAGTTTTAAGGCAACATTGAATCAGAGCCGTCAGATCTGGCCGATCAACAGTCTAGATCCGATCGGCGAATCGCTATCGGTGGTGGCTATCGGAGCTTATCAGTGGAATCCACATGACAATTGTGATTGCGATAGCGCGGATCAATGAGGACCATCAATCAAGTGCGCAGAGCGACAGCCCATGATAACGCACGCTATCGTAATCGGCAAATGCAAATGATCGATTACAATCGGCGGGGGTCATGTGCAATATGCGATATCGTGTTGAAACATGGAGTGGGCCAATACCAATACACCATGCAACAGTCAAACCCGATAACATTATAAGGGAAATTTGATATAATTTCAAGTCTAGTTAAAGGACTTTTTCAATATTTTAATGTATTTTTAAATACAAAGGAACGGGGCCATTCCGATATGCGATAGCGACTTGTGGGCGGACCCGATAGAGGAATGAATCATATTTAAGGACTTTTAAAGTCTGATATATTGAGTTTTAGTGGAATTTCTCTATGAAAATACATTTTCCCTGTGTATTAACAAAGTGCGGCTGTTTCAGGAGTTGCAGAGGCCCGAGGCACTCTGGTGTTACAAAATGGGTGGCCACCTCCTCTCTAGACATTAAACAATGATTGTATCATGCTGAGAGAGGGATTCGAAGTGAACAGAGGTAGGGGAGACCGAGAGATAGGAACATGAAATGAAGAGGCAACACATTTTTGGCTATAAAGCCATAGATAGAGAACGCAGTAGGAAGAGGCAATATTGCAGGCAAATGACGAGACAGAGTTAGCATAGAGACATAAAGCATTGAGGGGGTTTGTGTACTCATAGAGAACTTGAGAGGTTCAAGTAAGCTCTTGTTATTGTATTCTGTTGTGTGTGAGGCTCAAATAGAGCTCATTGTTGTAAAAAGAACTCTGCTTGAAGACATAATAGAGAGGCCACCACTGAAGGCTGGACTAGGAGATGTAGCCCAGGAGTATTGGGTGAACTCCTCTTTAAATTTGTTGTGTCATGTTCTGCCTATTATTTTTTTTCTTTGTTTACTGCTTCATTGTCTGTGCATTTCACAATCTTATCGATCCATTGCATAAAATGACATAGACTAATCCATGCACATAAGTCTGTAATACTTTATTATTATCTTAAGATCTCATTATCAGATCAATGTCACCCATTCAACAATAGGGCCAAATAGATCCTTTACCCATAACTTACTCCTTATTTTATAGGAGGCTTCATAGGTGACACTTGGCACTTCATGCAAAAATAACTATTTTTATTAATTTAAAAGTTTGATTATTCACCCACTCATGTGTCACCCTCTTAATTTTATTTTATTTTAATTCTTATTCAAAAATAATATTTTTCCTCACCCAATATGACTCCCTATTTCTTCTCCTAGTTGCCTCCTAATCCCCCTTTTCTACTCCTTATTTTGTGTTCATTACTGAAGTGAACTAACAATTCTCATATCTGGTCCCCAAACTACATCCTATTTTAACTTAAATTGACTCTTAGATGGATATCCTTGTATTGGCTCTTGCCACATGGAGGTTCTCCAAATTTTCTCTATTTTAATTTATTAATCTTTATTTTCATTCTCCACCCTCTTTTCTTAATCAGGCTAGAATATTCTAGAATCAATGTTCCTAATTAACTATATGCCCATTTTCCCCTTTTATTATTAAAAACCTTGTGTACTTTGGAGATACTTTATGTTCGCATTATCTACCTAAGATTTCCAAATGTGGGAAGGGTAAAGTTCTTAATTGGCCCAATATTTTATTTCTTCTTATTCTCCCTTTGCCCCAAGGTTTACTCTTGATTTAGCTTTCTTGGTTATAAAAACTCACTTACTTCATTATGTGAATTAGTATGATTACCTTATCTTAATAATATTTTGGAAGTTTATTTTTTATGCCAAGGGTGCCAAGTCAGTCATGCCCTTCAAGAACTTCCCTTTGAAGTTCCAAGGGTTCCACGCCAATTAGTTTATTCTTGATTCCAAGGATTCCAAGTCGGTCATTCCCTTCAAGAAGTTCCCTTTGAAGTTGTAAAGGTGCCATGTCACTTTCCCTTAAAACATCTTGTGACTACGAGGATAAGAAATAGGTGCAATGAAAAAGACCGCTATCCTCTCCTATATTGCCCACTATAGTGATACTAATGGTGTTGAGGATCAAGGAATCCATATCGATGCCCCCCTCCCCCCCAAGTAAAATCCTCATGAGCGACCCAATATGGGGCCTACCCCCATAGCATCATGATCTTCAAGGTAAAGGTATCCCAAACATTCTAGCCCAAGTTAAACAGGGAGCGCTAGTATGTGGAATTAGGAACATTGTTCCACCCTTCTTATAAGGCTCCATTTATCTATACAACCCCATCACCTATGTGTGAATCATTCGACCAAGAAACTACCCTATGCCTACAACAAACTAGCATGTCATTAATATTCACAACAATATTTTAATTTGGACTTTAAATTTCGAGACAATAATATGCAATTCAAATCAAACAATAGGTCATTGACTCATCATATGCATTGCATCTGGGTAGTATCCTTCCACACTCAATAATCATCAATAACAAGTGTTCACAATAATAATCACCAATATACTTGTGTATGTTAAATCATCACCATGAGATGATCATCAACATCTTGTTAACCATGAGAAAAATATAATATAAATTGAAAACATAATGAATATGTCACGTGATTTAGACACAATCATAAACACATCCATCACAATTATCATCATCATCATATCAAACTCGAAAATAGTTATTATCGGATCCACAAATAGTAAAAGTCAAATATTTGGGTCCTTGACCTAAGGTCCTCGAAGAATAATGTATGAGCCATAAGCTTATATCAAGAATAATGTCGTATTGTGATAAATCAACCAGAGAAAGGCACTACACCTTATCAATCCCTATATAAGAGGCCATGCAAGAGGCCCTACTTCAAGAGGCCACTAAGTAGGGAAAGGTTGGAGGACAAAATAATATTTGAGATAGAATTGGTTTAAGAAATGGAGGAACAGGTAAGGCAGATTCAACAAAGCTTAAAGGAAGTATATGATAGAAAGAAGAGTTATGATGATGCACATAGGAATGATCAAAGTTATAAAGTGGGAGACCAATTTCTTATTTCTATTTGACCCATCAAAAACAACATTCAATCTGGAAAAGGGACGAAGTTGTCACCTCAATTTTTAGGACCTTTTAGAATCAAAGAGAGAATTGGACCAATTTACTATCATCTTGTACTACCATCCTATTTACATAAAACTCATGATGTTTTTCATCTATTTGTTCTATGCATTATGTTTATGATGAATCTCACAAACTCATTTGAAGGGAATTGTAGGTCTCAGACATGGGAAGCATAATAGTCAAACCATTATGCATATTGGATTGTAGGGTTTGACAATTTAGGCATCACTTGGTGGACTAGGTTAAGGTCTAGTGGGATAGGTATAACTAAGGATATCTAACCTAGGAGGATGTGGAGACTATATGTCGTGACTACCCCTCACTTTTGACCATTTTTTAAGCCCATTTTGACCTAGATAGCTACCTATGCTAAGGCCCTATTTATATTTTCATATTGTTTTATTTATGAACATTGTGTAATATTGATGCATTTTAGTTGGATAGATCAACTTATTTATATAAAATACTTGTTGGATTGTGTTTTGTTGATTAAAATATTTGATGTATGTCTTATCAGAGTTATAATTTATCTGATGTAAGATTTATTTCTAGCATGCTAATATTAATTAAAAAAAGAAAACTGGGTACATAGATACCAAACATATATATAATATATATATATATTATATATATATTATTATATTATATATAATACTATATATATATTATATATATATATATATATATAATAATATTATTATATATATTATATATATATAATATATATATATATATAATATATGCTTGATAAGAACTAACCTGCAAATTGGAAGGGACTATGTGATAACTAAGATCCATGCTAGTGATTGGGGGATGTTGAGGCATCAACAAGGAATGGTATGATGTACGTTGTTCTATTATATTTTGTATATACTTGATATGCACTATTATGACATGGTATAATGTGTATATTGCAAGTGACATTACTATTCCACTGGCTTATTTGATGACAAGTATCTAACTAGTGCCATAGTGTGGTCCATATTAGGGTGTTGACCCTAGTTCTTTGAGGAGGGGTGGAGACATTTCCCACCATGTAACCTCTAAGCCTAGAATCATGGGAGGCTAGTGATGGACACATTCCTCTAGATGTGTAATGGCAATTTCTAGTTACATGCTAGGGAAGTTAGGTCATCATAGTTGATGCTTTTTCCATCTTGGTTCTATTAGTAGTTATATTAGTATAGTTAAGGCAATAGGATATTATAGTAGAGGATGGATAGGATGGGAGTGGAATAAAGGTAGGGAGGATATGAGCCTATAGGATAGTTGGGGACTCTATATGGGAAGTAGCATCATTTTTTACGTACTAAATTTGACTATCATATCCTCTTTGTTTTGTTATGCCTTATGGTCATATTAATTTTTGATTGGTTGTATCCTTTTGACTATAACTTCTGGACGAAGTATTTTGAAGGAAGGGTGTGTGTAATGCCCTACCTAACCTTATTATCTTACATTATTTTATTTACCTACCTTCTAAGTAATTGAATTTTTACGTATGAGGTATGTGTATGCTAGCTACATAACCACACCTCGCACAAATATGTTAGTGTTTTAAAGATTAATATGTTAGATGATTAACTAATGGTTAAGCTTGATTAATGATCAAACTTATGGTTAGCCTTAAGCTTGCTTAATAGTTATGCTTTATCAGTATTAATTAACCCTTAATCTTGACTTATAATTATTAAGTTATATTTACATATGATTATTAATATTAAATTTGTTAGATTCTTATGAATCTATAAGCTTTATTGATAGGATTAAATTTTATTGTTTTATTCATTATTTTATTATATATTAATCCTCAAGTTGACAAATTGTCTCCTCGAATTTATTTGAGGATCAGGCATGGGGTGGGGAAGGGGGGAATTATGAGATAGGTTAAGTGGTGGCAATTAAGGGGGGTGGTTGGCATTCATTTTGATGGGAGACAAAAGGTGAGAGGAGAAGAATGGAAGGGTCATTCTTTTTATTTATTTATTTATTTTGATTTTGAAGTTGGGAAGGAGAGAAAGAGAGAACCAGGGGGGGAGCAGGGGAGGAGAGAGAACTCAAACAAATTAGTTTATGGTTGAAGCGTGTTGGATCTATTTTGGACACACTATGACTATAGTTGGACTTAGACTTAGATCGCAGAAGTCCAAGAATGTGATCAATAATATTTCATTATTGCTCATTATTCGAGGATAACTCAATATTTTGTTATAAATAGAATGGTTTTCCATTCATTATTCACTTTTGATTATTTTCATTGTTGCACTCAGTGTTGTAATTCTGATTATTTTAATTATCACATACCATATTTTTGTTGGGTTTACACATTATAGAGGAGAGAGACTCTACACAAACTGAAGACGTTTCAGGATAGCCAAGAACGAATCCCATAGAGGGGGACCGGTACCATCTATTTGTTCCCTTCATAGGTGTTAAAATAAAAACTATACTTTGTAGATCTGTTTTCCATTGGATGATTGGAGTTATTACTCTTTCTTTCTGTTGTTTAACTATGATTGTAGCATAGATTCGAACTTTGGCAGGGTTTGTTTCTATAAGTTCCTGCAAATCTACAATGTTTAGTAGCCATTTATATTGTTGATATTGTTTGCCGTCCACAATCTTAAGTGGGTTCTTTTTGTACATCTTTGAGAAGAAAACACTACAACAAAATTGCCGACCTGGATCCATGGAGCAGAAATTGCACTTTTTGGATCAGAAAGTGCGACCTAGAGGCCAGAGTGCACTTATCAGCCCAAAAAGTGCGATCTGGAGGCCAAAGTGCACTTATCAGCCCAAAAAGTGCGATCTAGAGGCCAGAGCACACTTATCAACCCAAAAAGTGCAATCCCTATAGGAAAACAGGTAAGTACCTGTGATTTCTAGGTTTTAGGGTTTTCCTCATATCTGTTTTTGGGTTTTGCAGAGAGTTGTCTATTGGACTATCTGACCTCTATCTCATCCCACTTAGGCCTTGATCCACTCTAATTGACTTGTAGAAGTCGAATTTAGCCTCTCCTAGGGATTCTAGTCTGCTTCCACCTTTATAGGAGGTGTTTAGTTGAGTGAGTAGTCTGAATTTCTGCAGTGCTTTTAGCCACATTTTCCAAATTTGTACCCTTCTGGTTCAGATCTATATAGATAGGTTGTCACTATCCATAGTTTCACATTTAAACTTGTTTTGTCATTGGCCTTAGGGTCCCATCGGTTGCCCTAGGTGTTTCACCCATCTCCCTATCTTTTTGCAGCAATCTCCCCCTCTGGTTTTTTGTTGTGGCTGCACCACTTTCCAACAGCTTCGTGTCAATAGATCCCAGAAACACCGAAATTTAGATCTCTTGACCGTTTCAGTGTATTTTCTGCCGATTTAGCCACTAACCAGCACAGTGTTTGCAAAGCCAGTTTGGGTGGGATTTAGTTAATTGTTTTTCTATTCATTTTCTATTATTTTCAATTCATTTTCAGCAAGATTTTTTCCGTTTTACAAACACGATCTGGGCTTAACCAATTAATACACTTGCACACACAAGAACACCTTAAGCGAAGGGCGCTTGGTTTACACCGCCAATCCAAGACTTAACATAGTAAATTTATCTCCCCTCATTGAGACAAAGACATATTGTTGGTCTCCCTTCACCATTTTTGTGTCACATGTGTTCTACTACCATTGCGCCACCAAGGTGTTTGTCATAGAGACTATTAGGCCTTCACCCCCAGTTTCTACTTAGGCATATTATCCCTCCCCGTTGGATCTGAGTTCATAGCCCTCCGAGTCCCCACACCAACTCTTCTATTGGTTCACCCAATTTCTCATTTGAGTTTAAGCCTCCTTCACTATATATTGTCACCATGTCTGGACCAACAGAAGGTGTAGGAACCCAACCTGGTGTTGGCTTTGGTTCTATCCCGGTGGTCACATTAAGTGGAACAGTCTCAGGAACTGTTCCAGCAACCCCCATGCTCCCCTTTATGGCTGGGTTAAGTCTACCGAATTTTAACTAGTTGATAAACGACCCCATATACCATGATGTTGGTTAGCCTTCTATGCCAACTAAGCTTCCCTTAGACATCCCAAAGCTTGAGGGTAATGCTGGAGAGGATCCTACCAACCATGTTTGATCATTCCACATGTGGTGTTCGTCAAACTCCATAACCGATGACTCCATTCGTCTTCGGCTATTCCAACACACGCTCACTGAAGACGTTGCAAAATGGTATGTAGACCAACCCTCTGCATCTCATTCTGTTTTTGAGGTGCTTGCTAAAGAGTTCCTTTCATAATTCCAATTACCTCTCCGGTACGACACTGGTATGGAGCTATTAACCTCATTATGTCAGTTCTCTACCACTCGCTTATCCGACCATATTCAAGAGTGGTGCCGAAGGAGGAGCACATGTCGTGCCCCGCCTTTCAAAGACCATGTCTATCTAGATCGGTTTCTTAGGAGCCTTTTAGCACCCATTGGAAAAGATTCCGTGTCCCATTTTCCTCAGACCGAGGAAGAAGTTCTCCAAACCGCTCTAAGACATGACCTGATTTATGTGCAATCCAGTTATGTCTATATTGTCATTCTAGACCTCCCTCGTCTTGGAAGTGCCAATGCCTCAGGGGCATCTCATGTCACCAACGGTATCGTTGGAACCCTTTCACACCCTTCGCCATATACTCAGCAAAGTTATGGCTATCTACAAGGGGGCACCAGTTCCTCTAAGATTCATGCCCCTCCTACTAGCAACATGTTTTCAGGACCCCAACCTATCTACCAAACTGTTGCTCCTCCTTATGCACAACCAAGCACTCCAGCCCCTCAAGCATTAGTGCCACAGCCTCCCATGCATCCCCAACCCCAGCAGCCACCGCCCCCTCAGGGTCAGGTGTTTGCACAGCAGAGTGTGACCAATCCCCAAAATTCGAAGAAAAATAATAAGGGAAAGGGTAACAAGGGTAACCAAGGTAATCAAGGTAACCATCCTAGTGAACCCCAGGGGAACCAGTCTAACACCAATAATCGGAAACAGGGCATCCATCCCAAGCAGAACAAGGTTATTCATATGAACAATCATTGTGCATGTTGTGATGTACATGGCCATTACACACATGAGTGTCCTCTCTTACCCCAGATGTGCCAAATGTGGGAAGCTCAAGCAACTTCTAGAGGTCAACAATCACCTTAGAATCCTGCACCACCTCAACCAGCAGTGCTCGCAAATCCTTTCCCTCAGCAAGGATTTGTTGTTGCTCAACCTCAACTAGGTCAAGCAGCCCATCCCCCCCAACCTTCTGGTCCTGGTGACTACCAAATCCTCATGATGGATTCTAACAAGGTCAATACCTCCAATCAACAGCCATCTCCTCAGCACCCTATTGTTACCATCTCAGTCGAGCCATCTGGATCCACCCACCAAGGACCTCCTCCATTAGTGGGTGCCTCTCCTATGTTCCCACTAGGAACTGTTCCTCCAAGTCTCAACCATCCAGGAACTGCTTCGCCGGGACATTACCCTGCAGGCCATATACCTTTCTTATTTCCCCCTCCAAGAAAATTTTTTGTGCTTGTCATGGCTTCGTTGGTCCTTCCTAACATGACTTTGGGGATCCCAGTATGGTACATCGATCCCCCAACGAACACTCTGCCCAATCAGCTAAGACCTTATCATGCTTTGACCTCAGTTCAACCGGTCCCCATGACCCCTGCCGCTGCTTCAGTTCCATCACAACTGCAATAGGAACCAACTCCTGTTGCAAAAGCATCTGGTCAAGGGGGCAAAGCTAAAAGGAACGAATAGAAAAACAAGGCTCCCTAAGCTCCTCTAGCCCCAAGGCCTCAAAGTCGTCACCTTTGTGCGCTTTGTCTAAAGTTGTTGGGCACACCACCAATAATTGTCCAAAGCTTCATCAACTTAAACCTTTGGTTCATGAAGCGTTCCCTGAGTATAATATCATGGAATTTCATGTTAACTTACCGATCCCACCTAAGAAACTCAAAATGCTGCTCACAAACCACCCTTGTGCCCTGTGTGATCATCATGGTCATTATTCCCATTGTTTCCCTCGTCTCGATGAATTTCGTAATTGCCTTGGGGCAATTCGCGAATACAAGGCCACTCGTAGCGGATCATCTACTCCTCTACCTGTGGATTTTGGTGCCACTAGTCAACCAGAATAGGGAGACTCTGGCCCCACTATTGTGATCCCTCCCCCTGATGTTGAGATGATGGACACCATAGGCCATATCCTTTACCAGTCATCATCCTTGAGTTCCTCGCAGACAAACCTTTTTGAGGTTTATGCGTGTGCTTCTATCAAACCTCTTTTGACAGAATCCTAGGTCTCAACATCGTAGATCCTCCATCTACCAGCTCATCATCTACCATTCCAGATGATGCATATGTTAATCTTCTTTCTTAGGTTGATGCACCAGGTAATGTCGCCAGATCATGTAGTTAGTCTTCCTCCCGTCCGACCATCTCTCATCCTGATGAGGACACCATGGAAGTTATGTATACCCCTGATTACCCCTACCCTTAAGCAAGGTAGGGGTAATCAAGGGTATACATAGCTTACTAATTCTCCCAATGCGCTCTACCTCAATAAATTCGGATCATATCACATCCCTTTGATTTGCGTGTCTTTATTTCTTCCATGAAGTTAGGTAGATTGTGTTAGCACAGTTCTAGGCTAAGTCATGAGTAGGTTTAGAAATTTTTATTTTTTAGGATTAGTTTTGTAAATTTCAAACAAAAAAATCATGGGCTACCGGAATTTCTAGTAGCACCCAATTTTCTTGTTCAGACAGTCTCCCCTGGTTTTCGGATAGTCTTTCCATTATTGTTTTATTTCCTATTTTCTTAAAAAAAAAATCGATGCTACCAGAATATCCGGTAGCGTTTTCCATTTTTTAAAATAAAGCCAAAAACGCAACCATTTTCGATTGTCCACGTGTCATAACGACGGAATATCTAATCCAAATCATGAGATTTTGTGATTGGAAAGGTCACAAATGCCAAGTCAAGTCAAGTGATAGTCATTAATCGTTTTGGTTGATTGTGTATGCTAGGTGTCAGTCACAGCCATAGCCAATTGCTTTACCCCACCCATCTTCAATAAATTTTGTTTCCCAAAATCTTAAGCATGTCTGCAGCGTCAGTCTCAACCAGTTGTTTGAATTCCGACAGTCATTCTTTCTGTTCCATGTAATGCACTACCGTAATCTCCGGCCAATCTGAATTAATGCAGGAAAATTGCCAAATTTGCAAGATTCTCATACAGCCACATGTAGCAGATCAACTGGACTCTCCAAGGCAACTCGAATTCATCATTACTACTACATGTTGTCTATTATGACATGAAATATTGTGTAATCATGAAGGATTATATGCACGAGAGATTGAACCATAGCTTCATCTCAAATATTCGAAAATGAAGGAAATTTCACCATTTCATATTTATGAAATGCAACCAAGGAGACACTGATTAAGGAGTTTAAGAACACATACCAGATTTATAGGTAGCCTAATTCAAGATAGTTGCAACAACTATTGGGTAAGATTTCACACTTTGACACCTATTCTTCATAATCAGCAAGCAGATATTATGTGGCACCAAATTCTAGGAAAGGCGGAAAGCTTAAGAGAATTTAGCCCCAAGGAGCTGAGCTAGTTGATGCTAATCCGAAGGTCAGAAGGTTGTTTATTCAGGCAGGATGGTATCCACTCTGCATGAGGTTAGGAGACTCACATCAAGGTGTATCCCAAGAGTTTTCTCAAACTTTCAATGGACAGGAAGCTGCCATTTTTGGTTTTCAGTTGCAAGTTTCAGAACAGTCAATTGCAGAGGCTTTTAACCTTCCCCGGGAAGGAGAAAAGTGGTTTAAAGGACAGCTTATTACAGGAGGATATCTCGATGCTTTTATCAAAGATGAATACAAAGATCCCAACTAGGCCAAAGGAATTCCGAACAATTATCTTAACAAAGAATAGGAAGAAACAGTCAAGCTAGTTAAGTTTTTCGTCACTTGTGAGAGAAGATATAAAGTGGTTTTTCTTTACCATGTGAGATTTATGTTTCATTTTGCAAGTATGAGAACTCTTAATCTACCTTATTTCATATTGAATAGCATGACCAAAATGGCAGCCAGGATTTAAACACACAAGAAGCATCAGAGTATAGCCTGTATCATCAGGCAATTATCAAGGTTCTGGTTGAACAAGAATTGAAAAAGAGGAACCAGACTTGGGACCATTTCTTCTTTTACAAAGCAAGCAAAGCTGCACCAAAACCCCAAGAAATTGTTAAACCTTCTTCAACATGGGTTCAGACAAACAGGACATCAACTGCATCAGCTGAGGAAAGCTCCAAAAGAAAGACAAGAACGGAAGATGTGAGCAGAGGTGCCAAAAGCAGTAAAAATAAGCCTTTAGCTGCTAAAACTGAAAAGAAAAAGGAGCAAGGATAAATCTCTTCTGCCCAGAAAGTTGAAAGCTCAAAAATGGTTCCTCATATTAGACCTTTTCCTAAGGTTTACAAAAGAAATAGGAGAATAAAACTTGTAGCTAAGGAGAAATCTAAATCGCAGGTGTTTCCTAAAATTCTAGAAGCACATGAACAACAACAAGAAGACCAACCTCTTGATTCTGATGAGGAAAAATTGAAGGAAGCAGGGTATACAAGAACTAGTAAAAACAAGAAGGAAGAGCTAAAACTAGTTGTTGGAAATAGGAGGAGGCATACTAGGGAAAAGAACAAATACAGACTGAAATCAAAGGCCCTAAATAACCCTAGTTTGCTAACTGAAGTAATAGTTATAGAAGAAAAGCCTACAGAGTTGCAAACTGAGGATCCCTCAATTGCAGAAATCAAAAGATCCTTGAAGAAACAAAGAGGAAAAGCTCCCATGGACCGGCCATCAAAGCCTTCCAAAAGGAAAAAGATCCAAAAGAAGCAAAAAAGAGAGAGACCATCATCAAAGAAGACACAACAAAAATCACAAGGTCTAAATCTGCTAAAGTTAAAACCAACTTGGATAAGCTTGTAGAGGTTGCAGCTCACATAGGATGAAAGGGTATTTTGAAGCATTTCTGTTAAAAAATTTAAGTGGAAACATTATCCTACCAAAATTTTCTAAGTGTTTCCAGTTTTTTTTGTTATTACAGGTATTACTGGAATTTCTGGTAGCCCTTGTCACAATAGAAATATACAGCTATCAGCAACAAACCTTCGGGCCAGTTTTGGAAGACAACAACTCGTAATGATATGGATAAGAAATATTATGGATATGAGACAGTTATGAGGTTGTTGAAGGTTATGTTTAATGAAGACATATGGTCATTCAATAACCAAGACCATAAAGAGAAAATTCAACAGCAAAAGGGGAAACCAGTCAATTTTCCAGCAGCAAAGTGGCATTCTTCCTCTTCTTCTCATCTACACCTGTACTTTCTATTGTAATTCGATGGGAGATGATATTAATGTATAAAAGACACTCATGTAACAAGAATATAGTGGAACCACCAATTTAGGAGAGTTGGAGCTTGTGCCTCTCTCCCTAAATATACCTTTTGTAAATATCATTTCAGGGTTGGATTTTGGTTCACCTGAAAACTCAGCTTAATAAAATAGCTTTTTCTACACTTCATGCTGGAGGATTTTGTGATTCAAGTCATATCTAATGTGTGGTTTGTCTATTTCCTTGTTCCAATTTTCTGAATTATAAATTTGCAGTAGCTAGTATAGTATGAGTGAGAACCATTAAGAGGATCTAATGATGACTTATCTACTATCCAGTTTTCTGTAAACTATAATATATGTTCAAGTAGGACTTGTTAGTGAAGGTTTCACAAAGGATTTGTGAGATACTTTATATATGTTTTACTTTCTAGTTGTTGTCTCCCTTGTCAAGCCTGTTTTAATCTTTTAAATGATAAATTATAGCAGCTAGTATAGTATGAGTGAGAAATCATTAAGAGGATTTAATGATGACTTATCTACTATCCACATTTCTGTAAATCATAATATCAGTTCAAGTAGAAAATTGTTAGTGAAGGTTTCACAAAGGATTTGTGAAATACTTTATACTTTTTCTTACTTTCTAACTATTATTTTTCTTGCCGAGAAACAGAGTTTGTTACAAGGTTGTTTATGTAGTTGAAGTGACTATCTTAAGATACTTAGTTTCTTAGGATATTTATCAACTACAGGTTCTCTTTCCTTTGCTCCCCTATATTACTCACTTAACCACGTAATTTATGCTTGCCACATCTTACCAAATGCATGAAAGTTAAAGAGGAACACAATCATTTCAAAACATCCTTCAAAAGCCATCCCACCACTCAAAAAATCCTTTTAAATTTTCAAATGAAATCATGATGTGTAAGGCTTACTCCTTTTGCAATCTAGGAGTAATTCCTTGCGGTAACACCTTTGGCGTCATTGTCGGGGAGGCAAATTGAAGTTTATCCCTAGGTAAATGACAAATTTATCAATATGGTTCTGAGGTGTACAGTGCCAGTTGTATTTTTAAGACTTCTTTACACCTGACGACTCCATTGTTGAAGTTATGGCTCCAAGAAAGGCTCGAGCTAGGGAAAACCCATATTCTCCTTTGAAAAACCAAGTCCCTGATCCTGAGAAGCTAATCAAGAAAAAGAGTAAGTGAAAGCTTGTTTCTTCTGTTTTTTATTTTTCAAAAGCTATTCCTAAAAAAGTACAACAAATTATGTCTCCTAATTTTACAAAAATTTATGTACGTCTCTCATTTTCCAGTCAACAAATGGCCTCTACATCAAGTGTTGGTGCTTCCTCATCTACTATTCAAATCCTCAAGTTTTTATTCCACAAATCCCAGTAACTCCAATTGTTATTCCACAAATCCCAGTAACTCACACCATGCCAAGTCCTAATCCACCCCCTAACCGAATGGATGCAATTGTTGTTGTTAGGTATGCTTCTTCAGTTTTACCTCAGCCTATGAATGCATTACCTACAGGAGATTATCTCAAGTATATGCCTAAATTTAATGGTGAAGGAGAGGTAACAACTGAAGAACATCTTGTTGATTTTTATGCTTATGCTGATAATCTAAACATTAAGCATGAAGATGTTTGGATGAGAGTTTTTGTTCAGAGCCTTGAGGGTGATGTAAGGAAATGGTTCAAATCTTTGACAACTGGTAGCATCACTAGAATTGATGTCCTAGATGATACATTTTTAAGAAAATGGGGTGACAAGAAAGATTTTTTGTATTATAACACAGAATTTGGTGCAATCAAAAGAAAAGAAGGAGAATCAGTTTCTGATTTTTCTAAGAGATTCAATAAAATGTATAGCAAGATACCTACTGAAATGAAGCCTACTGAAGCTTCAGCTAAAATCACTTATGCTGGTGCTTTTGATCCTGACCTTTGTTTATTGTTGAGAGAAAGAAGATCTACTACACTATCACAAATGCAGGACAATGCACTGGAGGTAGAATCAAATATATTAGCAGCTAATAGACTCATAGGAGGGATTGACAAAGGAAAAAGAAAGCAAAAAGCTAAAGTTTCTACTTCAGGAACTTCTGACATAGATCCTAAGCTAGATGAGCTTACCAAGATGGTCAAATCATTGACTACTGATATGTCTAAGTTGAAGATGGAAGCAAGACCATCTACTACCAGAAATGTTTCATTTGATTTGTCAAATAAACAACAATTTGGAAGACCTAATGCTCCTCAAATTCTACAAAGAGAAAGAGAAGATGATGAAGATCAAAAGGTGCAGCCTCCTTTGCAGAATGTTATATTTGAAGATGAAGAAGAAGTTTAAGGATTGGAAAGAGGTATTGATATAAATTGCCTTAAAGACAAAGAAAGGATGATTCATCTTACACAAGCATAGTATGAAGACTTCATGTCATACACTCAGAATAATGAAGTGAGTCCTTATCATACCATGATTGCAACCAATCATCAAAGCAGATACAATCTCAGATCAAAGAAAATTGATGACACTTCTAAGCCTGTTGCACAACCAAAGAAGAATAAAGATGCAATTAAAATTTTAGCGGAAAAAATTGGCAGACCGGAAATTCCAGTAGCATCTGATTTTCCTTCACCTGAGGTAAAAATTTCTCACAAACAACACTTTGCTTTCAATTTTGAAAATGAGATTCAGAAAATCAAGATTCATGTTCCCCTTGTAGAACTCATGAAAAATCAATATTTCAAAAATACTTTTATGAAAGCTTTCCAGCCTTCAGCTGTTGAAGTAGTCTCTGATTTTGTTAACCTTGAAGATGATAAGCCCACTGTTATTTTAGGTCCATTGATAGAAGACAGAGATGACTCTACCCCTCCCTTCTATCTATCTCTAAACATTCATGAAAAGACCCTGCATAATTGCCTTATGGACTCTCGAGCTTCACATAATTTAATGCCCAAGGTAGTTATGGATGAACTAGGTCTTGAGATAACTAGATAGTACCAAGATCTCTATTCTTTTGATTCCTGGAAAGTCCAATGCTTTGGTGTCATCAAAGACCTTGCAGTAAGTCTTTTTCAGTTACCTATGAGAGAGACGGTAATGGATATTGTTGTAGTGGATATCCCTCCCAGATTTGGTATGTTACTTTCTAGATCATGGATTAAAAGGTTGGGAGGAACCTTGCAAATGGATTTAACTTATGTTATTGTTCCTGTTTTTGGAGGAGAACAAAGAATACTTTATAGAGAAGCTCAGCTGGCATATATCATTAGTGACAGCAAAGACCCTACTAATCATCCGAAATATGCTATAATAACTGGAGTTGGTTCAAGCATTCTACATATGGATGACTTTGCCTTGCCTGCAGAAAGTTTTCAGATTTTAAAGCCCGCTAAAAATCAAATCAATCATGAAGGATCGAAGGTATGGAAAATGGTTTTTGATGGCTGATGTTCCAAAGAAGGTGCTGGTGCAGGGATTATTCTTATTTCTCCTTTGAAGGAAAGTTTCACTTTTTCTTTCAAACTTGAATTTGAGACAACTAATAATGTGGCTGAATATGAAGCTCTGTTAATTGGTTTAAGAACGGCAAAAGATATGAATATATCATAAATCTCTGTTTTTGGAGATGTTGAACTTATTATTCGGCAAATCAGAAATGTTTATCATACTAAGCATCCTAGACTCATAGATTACTAGAATGCAGTATGGGACATTGTAGAAGACTCCTTCCCGGCCTTTAAGCTTTCTTTTGTTCCGAGAGAAAGTAATATTCTAACCGATTCACTCTCTATTCCAGCCAGCTCATTCAAAATTCCAATGTCGATAAAGTTGAAATATGAAGTGGAAATTAGGTTTAGACCTAGAATTCCTAATAATGTTAAGCATTGGAATGTTTTTGAAGATGACCAGGAGATCAGAAAATTCATTGAAGTTCCTGAAGAGTTTGTTATTCTAAATATTGATAAATAAGAAGACTTACCACAAGTTGATGTTGATCATCAAGATTCCAGAAATCTAAAAAAGCAAATTGTTGATCAGCCTATCTTACAACTGCCTACCAATCATATTCCCAAGGGGTTAATTCCACTTGAGAAACTTTTTGATCATTATGATGTTGCAGTCAAACCACATTTAGATGAAGCAGATGTTGGATTAGGAGATTACAACTTGGGTATAGCACAAGAACCAAGGTATGTGAAGTTGTCAAAAGATTTAGTAGATGAAAGAAAGATGGAATATCACAAGTTGTTTTGTGAATTTGTTGATGTTTTTGCCTGGAAATATGAAGATCTTAAGACATATGATACATCTATCATTGAGCATAGAATACCATTGAAAGATGGCACTAAAGCTTTCCAATAGAAGTTAAGGCAAATCCATCCACTATTGCTACCAGTGATGGAAAAGGAAGTGAAGAAACTGTTGGATGCTAAAATCATTATTCCATTAAGATACTCAGATTGGGTTGCCAATCTAGTGCTAGTAAGAAGGAAAAGTGGTGAAATCAGATTGTGTGTGGATTTCAGAAATCTTAACAAAAGCTCCAAGAAAGATAACTATCCATTGCTGAAGATGGAGCATATTCTTCAAAAGGTGACTGGGTCAGATAGAATTTCCATGTTAGATGGTTTTTCTGGGTATAATCAAATATCTGTTTGGCCAGAAGATTGAGAGAAGACAACATTCACTACTCCTTGGGGTACATTCATGTATGCAAAGATGCCATTTGGGCTCATGAACGTTGGAGCTACTTTCCAACGTGCTATGGACTTTGCATTCATCAGAGAAAATGAAAAGTTCTTGGTCATCTTTTTGGATGACATTACTGTTTTTTCAGCTTCAGATCAAGAACACCTTCAGCACTTGAGACAAGTATTTGTTAAATGTAGAAAATTTGGTATATCCTTGAATCCGAAGACGTCTCATTTTGCTCTCAAAGAAGGTAAGATGTTGGGTCACATAACTTCTAGAAATGGAGTGAGGATTGATCCAAAAGAGTGATTGCAATTCAATATTTAACACTTCCAAGATCCAAGAAAGAGATTCAATCTTTCCTTGGTAAGATCAATTTTCTCAGAAGATTCATCCCAAATTTTTTTGAAGTGGTGAAACATATTACTTGTATGTTAAGGAAGGACAAAGAATTCAAGGGGCAGTTGAATCCAGAAATTCATTTGAGCCGATAAAAAAGGCTATCATCGAAGCACCTCAATTGGTAAGTCCTGAATATTCAAAGCCTTTCTTAATCTTCTCTTTTGCTTCTCAAGACACCATTGTTGTTGTTTTGTTACAAAACGATTCAGAAAATAAAGAAGTGCCCATAGCATTTTTCAGCAGAGCTCTTAGAGATGGAGAATTAAAGTATGAAATGTTGGAAAAGCATGTTTATGCATCATTTAAAGCTCTAATAGATTTTAGAGTTTATATTCTGCATACTCAAGTGATAGCTTATGTCCCTTCATCTGTTGTTAAAGAGATACTGGTTCAGCCTGATATTGATGGAAAGAGAAGTAAATGGGTGACTAAAGTACTTGAATTTGATTTAGAGATAAAGCCCAGTAAACTAATCAAAGGCCAAGGATTAGCCAAACTACTTGCTGAAGAAAATTGTAAAGTGTTGGGTTTGAATTTCATGGATGATAATCTAGAAGGGAAATTTTTCAGAACCTATTGATGATAAGATAGTAGATTCAAAGCTTGCTAAGTGTAGCTGGTACAAAGATGTTGTTTATTTTCTGAAATATTTTAAACCTCCTCTAGAGTATGATAAAAGTAGAGTGAGATCTTTGAAGTTGAAGACCATTAAGTATTGAATCAAGGATAACTGTTTGTATTGGAAAGATCCTAAAGGAGTTTTGTTGAGATGCATTGATCCAAAGGAATCTAAAAAGGTCATATTTGAAATGCATAGTAGTGTTTATGGAGGTCATCATTATTGGATAACTACTGCATACAAAATATTGAGAGTTAGCTATTTTTGGCCTAGCTTATTTTCTAATGTATGTGCTGAGGTGAGAACATGTGAAAAATGTCAAAGGTTCATTAGTAAAAAGTATCTGAAGTCTTTACCTCTCAAGACCATAATTGTTTATGAATGTTTCCAGCAATGGGGATTAGATTTCATTGGTGAAATTCATCCACCTTCAAGTGGGCAGCATCATTGGATTCTTGTTGCTACTGATTACTTCACCAAAGGGATCGAAGCAATACCTACCGGGAATGCCACTCATAAAGTTATCATTAACGTTCTGGAAGGAATCATAACCAGATTTAGATGTCCATCAAGACTAGTAGTAGATAATGTAGCTTCTTTTAAAGCCACACCATTGGTAAATTTCTATGAAGATTATGGTATTCAACTTACTCATTCTACAACTTATTATCCACAAGGGAATGGTTTAGCTAAATCATCTAATAAAAGTCTAGTAAGAATCATCACCAAGTTGCTGGAGCAAAACAAGAGATCTTGGGACTCAAAATTCAAATTTGATTTATGGCCTGATAGGGTGATAATCAAAAAGTCTCTTAATACATCACCTTTTCAGATGGTTTATGGGATTGATGCTATTTTTCCAGTCCAATTAACTATTCCTGTAGCCAAACTACAACAAGTTCATGAAGCTAAACCAAATGACATGACCAGAAGAATGTATCAGATCATAGAAGTGCAACAAAAGAGAGAACAACAATATGATTTGGTAAGAAAATATCAGCAAGCTATGAAGGAAGTCTTTGATAAAGGGACTAAAAAGGAATATTTCCATATTGGAGATCTGGCATTGAAGTGGGATGCACAGCACCAAGATCCAGGTAAGCATTCAAAATTTGATGCTTTATGGCTTGGTCCTTTCAAAATCTCAAATATCTTGCAGAACAATACTTTTGAGTTGCAGCATCTTGATGGGACAGAACTGTATGGAGGCCCATTTAATGAGAGTTTTCTCAAAAAATTATTTTACTAAGGTTGTTGGTAGACTCATTTCACTGTAAATAATGGTGTGATTTCATAATAAGACTCCATAGCCCAATGACAAGGCACTGAAATTGCAAAAAGTTCTTCGAGCTTCGCAGGGAGAGCTGTATCCCCTGTGGAGCCAATGTTTGCACAGTTCTAGGCTAAGTCATGAGTAGGTTTATAAATTTTTATTTTTCTAGATTAGTTTTGTAAATTTCAAAAAAAATCATGTGCTACCGAAATTTCCGACAGCACTCGATTTTCTCGTTCAGACAGTGTCCCTTGTTTTTCGGATAGTCTTTCCATTATTGTTTTCTTTCCTATTTTATTTAAAAAAAATCCAATGCTACCAGAATTTCCATTAGCGTTTTCCATTTTTTTAAATAAAGACGAAAACACAACCATTTTCGATTGTCTACATGTCATAACAGCAAAATATCTAATCCAAATCATGATATTTTGTGATTGGATAGGTCACAAACTCCAAGTCAAGTCAAGCAATAGTCATTAATCATTTTGGTTGATCGTGTATGCTAGGTGTCAGTCACAGCCATAACTAAATGTTTTCTACCCCACCCAACTTAAATAGCTCGTGTTTCCCAAAATCTTAAGCGTGTCTACAGCATCAGTCTCAGCCAGTTGTTTGAATTATGACGGTCATTCTTTTTGTTCGGCATAATGCACTATCGGAATTTCCGGCCAGTCTGAATTAATGCAGGAAAATTGCTAGATTTGCAAGATTCTTGTACAGCCACCTGCAGCAGATCAATTGGACTCTCCAAGGCAACTCAACTTCATCATTACTACTACATGTTGTCTATTATGACATGAAAACTTGTGTAATCATGAAGGATTATATGCATGGGAGGTTGTACCTAGCTTCATCTCAAATATTCGAAAGTGAAGGAAATTTCAACATTTCTAATTTCTAAAGTGCAGCCAAGGAGACACTAATTGAGGAGTTTAAGAACACATACCAGTTTTCTAGGTAGCCTAATTCAAGATAGTTGCAACATCTGTTGGGTAAGGTTTCACACTTTGACACCTATTCTTCATAATCAGTAAGCAGATATTATGTGGCACCAAAGTCTAGGAAAGGTGGAAAGCTTAAGAGAATTGAGCCCCAAGGAGCTTAGTTAGTAGAAGCTAATCCCGAGGTCAGAAGGTTGTTTATTCATGCAGGCTGGTATCCACTCTGCATGAGGTTAGGAGACTCACATCAAGGTGTAGCCCGAGATTTTTCTCAAAATTTTAATGGATAGGGAGCTACCATTTTTTGTTTTAAGTTGTAGGTTTCAGAACAGTCAATTGCAAAGGCTTTTAACCTTCCCCAGGAAGAAGAAAAGTGGTTTAAAGGACAGCTTATTACAAGAGGAGATCTCAATGCTTTTATCAAAGATGAATACATAGATCCCAACTAGGCCAAAGGAATTCCCAGAAATTATCTGAAGAAAGAATGGGAAGAAACAGTCAAGCTAGTTAAGATTTTCCTCACTTGTGAGAGAAGATATACAGTAGTTTTTATTTCCCATATGAGGTTTTGTTTCATTTTGCAGATACGAGGACTCTTAATCTGCTTGATTTCATATTGAAGAGCCTGGCCAAAATGGCAGCCAGGATTCAAACACATCAAGAAGCATCGGAGTACAGCCTGTATCATCAGGCAATTATCAAGGTTGTGGTTGAAGAAGAATTGAAAAAGAGGAACCAAACTTGGGACCATTTCTTGTTTTAAAGAGCAAACCAACCTACACCAAAACCCCAAGAAACTATTAAACCTTCTTCAACACGGATTCAGGCAAAGAGGACATCAACTAAATTAGCTGAGGGAAGCTCCAAAAGAAAGACAAGAAGGGAAGATGTGAGCAGAGGTGCCAAAAGAAGCAAAAATAAGCCTTTAGCTGCTAAAACTGAAAAGAAAAAGGAGCAAGATGAAAGCTCTTCTACCCAAAAAGTTGAAAGCTCAAAAATGGTTCCTCATGTTAGACCTTTTCCTTTACATAAGAACTAGGAGAAGAAAACTTGTAGCTGAAGAGAAATCTAAAGCACAGGTGTTTCTTGAAATTCTGGAAGCACATGAACAGCAGCAAGAAGACCAGCCTCTTAATTTTGATGAGGAAATATTGAAGGAAGTAGGGTATACAAGAACCAGTAAAAACAAGAAGGAAGAGATAAAACTAGTTGTTGGAACTAGGAGATAAGTCATACTAGGGAAAAGAACAAACACAGGCTGAAATCAAAGGCCCTAAATAACCCTAGTTTGTTCACTGAAGTAATAGTTATAGAAGAACAGCCTACAGAGTTGTAGACTGAGGATCCCTCAATTGCAGAAATCAGAAGATCCTTGAAGAAACAAAGAGGCAAAGCTCCCATGGACCAGTCATCAGAGCCTTCCAAAAGGAAAAAGATCCAAGAAGAAGCAGAAAAGAGAGAGACCATCATCAAAGAAGACAACAAAAATCACAAGGTCTAAATCTGCTAGAGTTAAAACCAACTTGGATAAGCTTTCAGAGGTTGCATCTCACATAGGATGAAAGGGTCTTTTGAAGCATTTCTGTTAAAAAATTTAAGTGGAAACATTATCCTACCGAAATTTTTGAAGTGTTTCCATATTTTTTCGCTATTACAAGTATTACCATAATTTCTGGTAGCACCTATCACAACAGAAATATACAGTTGTCAACAGCAAACCTCCGGTCCAGTTTTGGAAGACAGCAACTCATAATGATATGGATAAGAAAGATGATGGATATGAGACAGTTATGAGTTTGTTGAAGGTTATGTTTAATGAAGACATATTTTCATTGAATAGGCAAGACCATAAAGAGAAAATTCAGCAGCAAAAGGGGCAGCCAATCAGTTTTCCAGCAGCAATGTGTCATTCTTCCTCTTCTTCTCATGTACACCTATACTTTCTATTGTAATTCAATAAGAGATGATCTTAATGTCTAAAATACACTCATCTAACAAGAATATAGTGGAACCACCAATTTAGGAGAGTTGGAGTTTGTGCCTCTCTCCCTATCTATACCTTTTGTAAATATCATTTCAGGGTTCGATTTTGGTTCACCTGAAGACTCAGCTTAATAAAATAGTTTTTTTTGCACTTCATGCTAGATGATTTTGTGATTCAAGTCATATCTAATGTGTGGTTTGTCTATTTCCTTGTTCCAATTTTCTGAATTATAAATTTGCAGTAGCTAGTATAGTATGAGTGAGAATCATTAAGAGGATTTGATGATGACTTATCTATTATCCAGTTTTCTATAAATTATAATATATGTTCAAGTAGAACTTGCTAGTGAAGGTTTCACAAAGGATTTTTGAGATACTTTATACATGTTTTACTTTCTAGTTGTTGTCTCCCTTGTCAAGCCTGTTTTAATCTTTTAAATGATAAATTACAGCATCTAGTATAGTATGAGTGAGAAATCATTAAGAGGATCTAATGATGACTTATCTACTATCCACTTTTCCATAAATCATAATATCAGGTCAAGTAGAGAGATGTTAGTGAAGGTTTCACAAAGGATTTGTGAAATACTTTATACTTTTTCTTACTTTCTAACTATTATTTTCCTTGACAAGAAATAGAGTTCGTTACAAGGCTTTTTATGTAGTTGAAGTGACTGTCTTAAGATACTCAGTTTCTTAGGATATTTATCAGCTACCTATTCTCTTTCCTCTACTCCCCTATATTACTCACTTAACCATGTAATTTATGCTTGCCACATCTTGCCAAATGCATGAAAGTTAAAGAGGAACACAATCATTTCAAAACATCCTTCAAAAGCCATCCCACCACTCAAAAAACCCTTTTAAATTTTGAAATGAAATCATGATGTGTAAGGCTTCTTTTGCAGTCTAGGAGTAACTCCTTGAGCTAACAGATTGCATCATCTCATCTGTTGTCTTTTTCACCTTTTAGATGGATCCATCATCCACACCATATATCAGTCATGCCGACGGTGCGAGTCGGTTCTCCTGAAATCTAGCCTCGACAGCTTGGGCCATTTTTACCCCCTTGCATATGTTAGTCCTTTCGAACGGCGTGTGCATTAGATATGCAACCACTAATCAAGTTGAATATGATGCAGTGATAGGTTTTTTAGTCGATGCCCTTTCTCATCACATCCTTCATCTTCATGTTCGTTTATATTCCTTTCTACTTGTCATGCAATTGAATGTTGTGTATCATGTACATAACCAAGTCCTATTTATAAAATATCTCCGAGTTAAGTTGTTGGTACGTGAATTTGAAACCATTACATTCAGTCATGTTCCTAGAGCCCATAATCACTATGTAGATACCATCGCAAACAACATTTAGATTGGCTTTTATCACATGTATACCACAAAAGATAACCATAAGCAAAACAAAATGGTGAACCATCATCATCATATAAGATACATAGTCATATTATCTATCATAAAGTTGTTTGGAACCCATAGCTCTAAATACATCCAATACACCCATAGCATATTGGGTGGGCACATATGCCCCTACATTTCATTATCATCCTTTGGAGGATTTCGTGCCAAGTTGTACTGAGATATTTCAATCCCTATTTTGAGCACTTGGAACATAATGGTGCTCCACAAAATCCTCTTGCTAGGGGGCATCATTCCCACCTTTGCATACTAGGTCAGTCCCCTCCATCACATGTCTTTGGGGGAAGTATCCCATGATTGGAAGCATGATGGTTTTCCCTGGCCATATTCTCAATTGATTAACATAAGTCTCACCCTAGATCCCACTAGATCTAGATATGGTCGATTATCCTCCCATTCCTTGGATAGTTTGTCCTACCGACCTCTCCAGCGAGCCATATGCACATCACATATCGTAGACATTTGATACCATATCTTCAAATTTTTTACTATATGTCCACATAGTCCCCATGTTTGACTTAGTGGATGAGAATGATTCTATACCTCCTCTAGTAGTTCATTCTCATTTTCCTCTTCCCTTAATTCTTCACCAGGAACCATCATTCCAAGAAGCATTTAGGCCATCTTTAGACAAGGCCACTTGCCTGAAAGTTGTAGATCCTGATTCTAACAATCTATATGTTCACTATGATTTCCACAAGATTTAGGGTCTTTTCCTCCTCTCCAAATTCACCACATCTCACTTAGCAAATGAACCCAAATTAGAGGGAAAACGTCCTTTCATAGAAAAATCCCCAATTTTTCTATCCCCCATTGCGACTAGACCGTAGCTCAGTTTGACGAACCATCAACACCATTGGAAAGCTCTCACTGAGCTTTATAATGGGTCTTCATTAGGTTTGGATGATTTGATGCTTCACTAGGAAGCCTTTTTTCCAATAAAGGTCACTTCATTGCCTCTCAAAATTGAATTTTGTTATAAAGCGACACTCATACTTTGAGGTCCATCTCCTCTTAATACTTGTCGTACCATATGTTGACTTTCGTCATGAGTAACCATCATTTTATCATGTTTTGATGGTCCCCACCGGGCCTAGTTTGTGTGGCAGTGTCATCGAGTCACCCTTGTTCAGAGCATCCGCGATGAGTCACCCTCACATTCTTGGAGTCTATTTCATGTCCCATTATGTCATGTCACAGTATTCCATCCATATTTTCATACCATCCATCTTGCGTTGCCCATTTTGGCCTCCAGTCATATTGTCCCCATCCCCTCTGGAATTGAGTCAATTGTTGCCAGGTCAACCATGCACTTTATGCTCTGACAAGGGAAGTCATTTGTTTGTCCCTCAGTCCCACTTTTTCCCCATTATCCCTGGTGTTAGTCCATCAGTCACATTACTATTTTCCCTAGTTCCTTAGTTGAGTATCCTCATTGCCTCATCTATCACAAGCCCTATTCCATCGACATCAACTCATTTATTCCAGAAGAATGACCTAAAGGGCCGTGTATCTTGGTTCCAGCTTCCATTTTTGTTCAGTGCCTTGGATCAAGCAAAGGGACTCATTATTTCACTTTGACTCTGTTGTTTCATGTTCGTGATTCATACATTTGATGGTCTAGTGATGCAGCAGATTGTCCCAATGATTCACGAGTGTGTGTCAGATGTTTCAGACCTCATGAGGGGGTGGCCCTTCAGGTAACCCCTCACATGCCCAGATGCATACCTACTATGCTACAACCAGATGTACCTTGCAAAGTTGATGAGTTCGGTTCCTACTAATCGCAATGTTCATAGCGTGCATGTCTCCTCCAGATGATCCATTCAATTTTGCAAAGCCCTTCCTTGTTCTACAGGGCTTCTCTAGTTGTTCTACCGTCCCTCCCACCCATTTTTTAAGGGAAAGGTCATTATATATAATGTACTCAGATACTATTGTATTCAATCTTGGCTCATATTTCTCTAGGTGCATTATGTATATGGGACGTGCATTGTATTATTTTCTGGCATGATATGCCTCCCCTGCCTAAGTGAGGTCTGATACCACAACATAAAAGGAGACTTGCATTAGTCTCACCCCCTCTGTCCCTATCCTCTTTCAATTCAGCTTCATTGGTCTCTCTCTCTCTCTCTCTCTCTCTCTCTCTCTCTGACTCCCCTATGTTGTCTAGTGATTGTGTCTTTACAACGTACTTCAATCATATGTTTTGCTCCTAACACTCATGCGTTTGGGGGCAATCTGTTATCACTAAAAAAATGATCATCTAGCCTAATTTACTAGATGGATTGAAGTACACCATGTAAAGCCAATTTTACCATAGTAAAATTGCTTTCACTATGAGAAATTACTTAATAAACCACATTTGTTAAGTAATTTATAGTTAAACCCATGAAGAATAATTAAATAAATCACTATTTATTCAATTGTCTTCTAGGAATAATTAATTAAACCAGTGTTCAATTATTATTCCTTGTCATATTTGACCCAAACATGAAAAATAAATAGATAAATCACTATTTTTCTTATTTTTCTCTAAGAATAATGAATTAATCACTAATTAATTATTATTCTTTGTTAAATTTGACTAAATCCCCTAGGAATAATTAAATAAATCCTTATTTATTTATTATTCCGTAACTAATTCCTTTTGATGATAAATAAATCATTTATTTATTTATTATTTCCTAAAAGTTTAAATACTTTTCCCTCTAAAAAAATATAATAAAATATTCTAGGTGGTTATCCAAAATGTGATCAATAAATATTTATTATTACTCATATCGAGATACTCAATATTTGTTATAAATAGAAGGGTTTTCCATTCATTATTCACTTTTGATTATTTTCATTGTTGCACTCACTGTTGTAACTCTTATTATTTTCATTATCGCACACCATATTTTTGCTTGGTTTACACATTATAGAGGAGAGAGACTCTACACAAACTGAAGACATTTGAGGATAGCCAAGAACCCATCCCATAGGGGGGGGTTGGTGGCATCTATTTGTTCCCTTCACAAGTGTTATAATAAAAATTATTCTTTGTATATATGGTTTTCATTGGATGATTGGAGTTATTACTCTTTCTTTTTGTTGTTTAACTATGATTGTAGCATAGATCAGAGCTTTGGCAGGTTTTGTTTCTATCAATCGTTGTATATCTACAATGTTTAGCAGCCATTTATATTGTTGAGATTGTTTGTCATCCACAATCTTAAGTGGGTTCTTTTCGTATATATTTGAGAAGAAAACACTATAACAGAGAGTGTGTATGTTTAGGGGCTGATACAGAGAGATAAAGAAGGAGAGACAAAGGGAGATAGAGATATAAATGGAGGGGGAGGAGGGAAGAAGAGAGAGACAAAGAGATGGACGGAGGGAGAGATAAATAGATATGGATAGAGAGTGTGTGTTTGGGGGGTGAGATAAAGAGAGAAATAAGGATATATGGAGGGAAATATAGATATATATCGTCGGTGGGGAGAGAGAGAGAGAGAGTGATAGGGGAGAGAGGGAGGGGTAGAGAGAGGGGAGAGAAAGGGAGATAGACACAAAGATGGAGGGGGGAGAGAGAGAAAAATAAAGAGACACACAGAGACAAATACATACATTGTATAGTATCATATAATATTGGACATTATTAACCATAGAGGAAGAAGAAGTAAGGCTTTTACAAAAGGTAAAAGAAGCTAGATTTAGAAAGTCATGAATATTTTTGGTTTTCACTTAAATAGATGCATTGATTTCAATGAGGTTGTTAATTCTTAATCCTATTTGATTGATTGCTCTAGATGCATTGATTTCAATGTAGTTGAATTCTAGTCTTCTTTGATTGTGTGCACTAGATACATTGATTTTAGTGTAGATGTTCATTTTTTATTTGATATAACTATATGTATGATGTACATTTCAAAGTAATTAGATTAATAGTGTGCATTAATTTCAGTGTAAGCACAAAAAAAATTATCGACGACGCGAATTGATTTATGTGTTACAGTAATTCAACCATAAATAAAATACTTGAATTTTCTTCTTAAATAAAATGCTCACTTATCTAAAATGTTTTCTTTTTGAAATTATAAATTATTTGTAATTGACTACATTCTTATTATTCTCATTTTCCATCATTAAACATTGTTAGTCACTTTTCACTCAAGCAAAGTAATAGAAAACAACTACTATTGAAACTTACTTGGGGATTAACACTTCATAAGTCACAATCAATAACTTTGGAGAAAGTTACTATTAATATTGTTTATTTTAATTTTAATTTTATATGTCATTTGTGTTTATTTTCATTTTATAACATTAATTGTTGTAAATATATTCTTAATAAAGATAAAAAAGATGTAATAGTGTATACACAAATTTAATAGAGAGATTATACCTTAGAAACCCATAACTAGGAAAACCAAAAAACATTTTCAGTATATTGAAATTTTATAGGATTAAAATACAATATGTATATCTCGCAACATCCATAAGTCTTTAATCTATTAATCTTGCATTAAAATTCAATCATAATTCCTTAAATAAAATTACAAAACCATTCATTGAACCACCATGCATCTTAAAAATGCTGAAAATGAAAACCGTGTTGAAAATCATAAAAAATAAACACAAAAAACTACCCCAAAATTCTTTTTTTTTTAGCTCCTCCCCCTCTCCCCCTCCCTATGAATCCCCTAGACAAGAGGGGATGTTATCCCCCTTGTGCCCCTTATTGTGCTTAATGTAGTGTACACACATAGAGTTAATCATGGAAGAAATATAACACATACTCAACAATCTACCTAATATATTTCATATATTTCTCAGCATCTAATTAAACACATGTTCCAACTTAAAAAAATGGTATAGTCAAAAAAAAATGACTCAAAACATAAATCGTAGTTCAATCGATTTCAAAATAAAGATATATAGCAGAGGAGTTGAAACCCATATCCTAAACTTGTAGATCAACACCACCTCTTAAGCATTGCTATTCAAATTGAATTGTCCACTTTTTCTATTAAAAATACTAATAACATTGTTGCTTTGTGAATTTTATTATTTAATAAAATAATTGAATTGTCCACTTTATTTTATTAAAAACATAATAACATGGTTGCTTTGGGATTTTTGTTAGTATATAAAATAAAATAAAGTGAATACTTTATTTTATTAAAAACATAATAATATTGTTGATTTTAGTTAATAAAACACATATCTTACCTGTGAGGGAGAATGTTACAATCATATAAAATAAGCTAACCGTCTTATATTTTAGATTGGTACATTAAAACATTGTTATAAAAAATAAATTCTCTATACCTTTGCTTAAAAAATACTTCTTTGTATAAAATTCCATAAATATGAAAATATAAATTCAAAATGAAAATTATAATTACTTATACAAAATCACAAATCTATCTCAGGATGCCTCTAAATAAGTATCAATCATCATAGTGGTTTTTCTCTAGGTGGCTTGACTTTCTCTAATAACTAACTAAATTTTAATAGGTATTTCGTTTATAATGTATAAAGGAATTAATTTTAATATATATAATAATCAATTATATTATTTTGTATTTTTAAATGGGTTTAGTTTTTATTGTATTGATTAAATTAATTTTAATATATATTTTAATTCTTTTAAAGGTGGTTTTTATTTTCAATTTCTCTTTATGAGAATTGAACCTATGGCATAGTAAGATTAAATCCCACACAAACCAATTAGTATATATATGAAAAGAACTAATAACCATTGACAACTGTAATTGTTAAAATAATTCTATTTATTAAGTGTGGAGTTGCTAATCACAATGTCACGGGTTGAAGTCCTCTTAGTGGTATTTGTTTTGGGTTGATAACGAACTAGTTTGTTATAGGTTTGCATCAACATGGAAATGAAAGGGGTAATCCACAAATTATGTTCTACCATTTTTATGAGTTTGAAGCCACGATCTTTATTATCAAACATCACAACTTCATTAATTTATTACTTGGATAAGCTCCCTTAAGTATAACAAATTTTGTAGTTTAATCAATAAATGGAATGGTCTCTTTGCAAGTATTTTTTCTGGTCAATTCTATCCAAAATCTAGTAGAGATTTTAAGGAATCATAAATTTGAGTTGTTTAATCTACAAATTTTGAGCACCTCCGAATTTTTTAGGATATTGAATCCATTTATACATTCAAAAATACATTTTAAACATTAAGAAATCACAATCTTTGTTAAAATTATATTGCTATTTTTTTTCATTTAAAAAATATTTCAGCTCGATTATGAAACCTATGGGTTATGGGCCCACCACACTTCAGTTGCACCACTCTATGATAGTAGAGGCATGAAATGTTCAAAGATGTTCTTTTATTATTGATTTTATTCCAAGAATGTTATGCACTTACTTTTCTATTGATGTTGTATAAACATTATATGTTTTGGAGTTTTTGACTAGAATCTGACGAAATTTTTTTTGGTCAAATATTGATCTTTGTTGTTTAAAATTAGTTTTTGACTATATATATGGATTCAACATTCTAAAAAATTCTAGGGAATTCAAATTGTGGAGAGCTCAAACTTATGATTCCAACAAATCCCTGCCAACTTTTAGACAAACATATAACAGATAAACTACAAACTTTTGTATTTTTGTTGTCATATAGTATAGCTGGTTGTCATATAATATAGCTAGTTTTCACCTGTGAGTCCCGAGTTTGACCGACAAAATAACATGTTTGTTTTACAGATTCCTTCTTTTGTTGTCATATAGTATAGTTGGTTGTCATATAATATAGCTAGTTTTCACCTGTGAATCCCGGGTTTGAGTGACAAAATAACATGTTTGTTTTACAGATTCGAAGGAATCGGGAAAAGATCAAATTTGGAGGAATAATGGTAAACTTTCTTTGTTTGTATTTAAATTTAATTCGAGGCAAGTTGAATGAAATGAATATTAGAAAAGACGTTGTGTCTGTCCGTGAGGACGTACCAGGTGTGTAATCGTTAGTGAGCACACACCACCTCTCCTTAAAAATGAGTGCAAAACCGCTCTCTTCATTGAGGGAGGGAGATGCATAAGAAAATTATGAAAAGAATATGCATATGATATAAAAATAAGGATTACAAGTGAGACGGAGGGGAGAAGAACAAACAACAAATATATTCACATTGAGTTATTATGTTAGGAGAAGTACTATCATGTATGTATGTGGTTGTTATTAGTGATATAAAGATTAAGATATATTGTAGCTTATTAGTCTCTTCATCGTCAGGGACTATAGAATTCACCTTGCAATCGAAGTTCGTTAACTATGTATTATTATTTTGTTGAGTTTTTTCAATTTTAATCAATTTTTTCGGAAAATGTTATTGTTACGGTGTTGGATGTTGCAAATAGTAAGGGGGGTCCATGATATGAAGTCCCAATTAGACCTCACACTATTTGGAGTAGGAGCCTGTTGACGATGCTGGAAATCCATCAACCAAAGGGGTCTCCCTGATATGAAGTCCCAATTAGATCTCACATTGTTTGGAGTAGGAGCCCCATTCGGAGTATCATCCCCACTGCCATATATTCTTATAGATTTTCCTTGGCTACAAAGTTAAGCACAAGAGAGTAATGCACATGTACTTTCAGATAAACAAGTGAATATGCCTTATGAAATGTTCAGCTGTTAAAAGTATCAAGGTCCTTCTACCGAAAGGGAAGAGAAAGGTGGGCCCCTTAGAAATAAGTAATGGTATTAATCTAGAAAAGGCACGCAAGCATATACATATGAATGAATCGTTGATCAACCAGCGAAATAGTTCACAAGGAAGCAATTATTGTTAAGGAAAATATAACATACCTTCAACAAGATATGTACGAAAGCCACTGAAATAGTCCAATTTCCTTGGTACAGATGAAAGCAACATGCATCACAAGCATTGAAAGAAGTCTTAAAATATTCACATCATATGCATGAAAGCGTTTTAGCTCAACAAGCTTCTGAATTCGATAAAAGTTCCAAGATACATCAAAATAGTGAACACCACTAGCCCCAATAGTGGAGCATTAGAGCAATCACCTGCTCCTCCAAAACAACTATCTTCATCTCTAATGCCTAGTAGGAGGAGGCAAAGTGAAAAGTCCTTGTGACTCTTGGACTACCCTCATAATTGTTTGACTTCTTAATGACCTTTCAACTTCCTAAATGAATTTTTGTATTACATGGATGACTCTTGAAGTTCCACTTTACATTACATATCTCTAGTATTGTATTTACATAATCACAAACAATATGGAAAATAATGACTTGTGACCAGACATGACATGACACTGATGACATGGACTGTAGGATGACATGGTAGTGCCAAGTTGTCCTTCTTGTTGCTTTGTCTTCAATAAAAGATGTATCCAATACTTTGTCTTCATGAGAGATATGCTTTGTTCTTCATATCTTCCCTCGAAAAGGTTGTGAATCAGATGGAGTCTTCATTCAGTCTTGATCTTTGATCTTCCATTGTAATCAAGTGTTCCTCCATCTACTTACCTCATGATCATCTTATCTCCTTAGCTCCTTAGGCATTTTCTAGTATGGTCTCCATATCCATCTCCTTCATCATAATCTTGTCATGACATGATAGAATACCTACGATCGCAATCCACTCATGACAAGACGACATCAGTCTGATAAACCCCTAATCTAAGATGCTTCATGAAATCACTTGTCAAGGCTAGAACTGGTGACTAGTTGAGAGTCTGACTCAGGGATTGCACAATTCCAGAGGCCAAGGTCTGGGACTAAGGCTTGAGACTACGCAATGTGAAGTTCAGGATGGACAGGATCAAAGGATTGCGCAGTTGAGTGACTCAAGAGCTCAGGCTGCAGGCTTGAGCCTTGAGACTGCATAGTGCGCAGTTTTGAAGGCCTAGGTTGAGTGATTGCACAGTTGGGGAACTCAAGAGTTCAACCTTGAGGCTTGAAGTTGCTCAATGCACAATTCAAACAGGAAAACGGGTTGGGATATTATATAGTTGAGGGGTTCAAGGCCTCAAGCTTGAGGCTTGATGCTTGAAGTTGCCCAATTCACAGTTGTGGAGGGAGAGAGGCCAAGTGAATACATAGTTGCATAATTCACAAGCTCAAGGTTGAGGGTTGATGCTTGAGATTACGCAATGCGCAGAGAAGGCTAGATGGAGGCAAGGATTGTGTAGTTCTAGGGCTCAAGGACTGGGACTGAGCACTGATACTACACAGTCCTGAGTTCTAAGAGACAAGGTTAGGGCTTAAATTTTTGAGACTGCACAATGCATAGTTCAGGAAGGTTAAGTCAAGTCAAGTCGTTGAGGAATGAAATTTTCGAGATAAGGCTAAGTGTGGGATCAGTGAGGCTCAAGTGAGTAGAGACAAAACTAGATCATGATCACACACTCACAATAGTCAATGACACAACATTGATCACTAAAACAAAAAAACAAAATGATGCCCTCAAAGTGACAATAATGCAACATACCTCACCAAGTGAGACACAAAATATACACTCCGACGAAAGTGAAGACACTTGTGTTGCATGAAACTTTGGGAATGAGTGTTCAACATGCCTACATGACTAGTAAGACTCATCAACACCAAATATACCCCTTGAAACAAGCCAAAGCTCCAAATTTCATGATAAGTGATAATTCCCATGCCAAAAGACAACATTTTCTATATAAATATAAAAGTGTGAATGACACTTGCAATATCCGAATGACGGTGAAAACAACACATGCTAGAGCCAAGATAACATGAAAACGACACTAATTGAGATGAAAGAAGGTGAAGGCGATAGTCGAAAGCATGAAAGAAACACTCATGAAAGTGAAGGCACAAAAGCAATAGTTTGGAAGACCCACTCAAACAAAAGTACAATCACAAATAAAAGTGAGACTGTCAATGAAAGCATGCATTGACTGTCAACATGGGTTGATCATTGCATAGGCATAGTCATGATGGATTGTGTTATGCTTGTACAAGCTTGCATAAAATAATGTGTTCATGAACTTGTTGCAGACTGAGCATGTACGAGCAGGTGACTTTGACAATTATAATCCAAGAGGGAGCTCGAATACTTAACGAGACATCAACCAACCAAGAAGTTACTACGGAACGACCAATCACAAGATCCTTGGTAGGATCCAAATATTTGAGTATAGGAGAAATTTTGGAGGGTGTTTTTCACAGTGACACACTGGTAGAACTCCAACTTCTCTTCCTTGGTAGACTCTTTGTGTAGAGTCTAGTTCTTTAGAAAGTAAACATAGTCCCCTGCACTCCTTCCAGGTTGAACACAAACATAACACTAGAAATATCATAATGTTTCAAGATAAGGCAAGGGTAATGTAGCATGTGAATTTTAGATATTCAAAGTATAGTTTTTCATGTATAATGTTGCTCTGTTGCCATCAGGCCTGAATAGTACCCCGACGGAGTCACTTCAGAAGCACAAACATTGCTTTGCTTCTAGCAAGCCTGGACAGTACCTCGACAAAGTTGCTTGCTTCACCTCTAGGTGTAGGAATCCTTTCTCTTCTTTCACCCCTTATTTATTTATTTTATATAGAATTGTGCATTGGCACTTATTTATTTCATGGGTGGAAGAGGGATCCCAACTTATTAAGAGAAGAAGAGGTTATCCCTTCAAAGAATTATGTATAATACCTCTAATAAGTATTTGTTCATTTATATTTTCCCCTTGTCCTTCTCTACTCAATCGGATCAGCATGGAGAACACTAAAACATAAAGAACCGAGTGTAGGCATGAGGTTTCTAGAATAAACATGGATATCATAGTTTGACGCAAAGATTTCCACACGTAAGGATCATATTTCCTGTCAAAACAACATTGAACAAAGGGATAACCAAGACGGAGAACAAGGTTTGAGAGTTAGCCAAATTTTATAGTGTCATAAAGCCCTATTCTATTTGCCACATTTCCTTTTCAGCCAAAAGGAACATCTTTCATGTGGAGTCTTATTTAACAAAACACGAAAGAAAATACAAGACATAACAAGAAAAAAAAAAACCAAAAGGAGGCTAGACCAAAAATAGAGTGTGAGACAAACATGAGAAAACACAAAACAAACTACAGAAAATGAGTGCAGGATGAACATGCAAGTAAAGGAATATGCATCTAGACCTACTCCTAAACTAAATGGCTAGAAGCTCAGGGTTACGTATAATGAAATTTCCAATGTAACCACCGTAACTACTTCCGACGTGCATCCACAAAGATACGAGCAATTAAAACAAATATAAAACAATGTGAAAAGGAAAAGATAAGAGCTTGAATAACTTGCATAGAAAATTGAAGGTCTTGCCTGTCGGCAGAAAAATGTGTCATAGTCACTACTACCCAACTTACGATCTTACCTTCTCGATGAAAATTATAAATAGATAAACATTGAAATCTTCTTTTGAATGCACCTTCATTTGTGTGATCCTTCTTAGCAAGCATGAAGAAAGACCGAAACTTGTTATTAACAAAGGGCTTGCTAAGTAGGATGCTTCCAGGCAAACACAGATTGGATCATGAAATTCAAAGCAACCCTGTTGAAAACCCCACAATCTTCAAGAAGATGAATTTTCAACTGAGAAGCACAAGGTCAGGATGAGAATATTTTGAGGAAAAATGGATCTAATCATATTCGGTATGCATGCAAAGACAGTGAAGGCCTGACATAACCATTAATGAAGGTTGAATTGGCTCAAATGCTTGGCTAGTATCTAGATATTGAGATGATAACCCATAAAGATAAAAGGAAGTAAAACAACTATGATTGGATGTGCCAATGGGAAAATGGTAATTTGAATGAAAGTCATCAGAGATAGAATCATGATCAGATGGGTTGAATAAAGCATCAGATTCTCAGTTTGTAATTAACAAGGATAAATCAATTTGAACAGTTTCGTGAATGCTCTAAATAATAGAACCAACTTAATCGCATGCCAAATGTGACCAATCATCTTCCTGTAACTGGTGACGAATTGTAGAAGCATCGTAATCATCGAAATAAGTGAAAAGGAATTCTAGTATAGAAAATATATGAAACCAGTCAGGATGTAATGGATGAAAAAAAGGAACTTGATTCAACAAATAACTCAAGCACTTGCTAACACTCAAGAGGATTTTTGGTGTCATGAAGACATTCGCAATAAATACTAGGAGTTGATTATCCACCATAGCACTCAACATATATCAAGTCTTTGGCCAAAGATAATCTTCATATCGATCAGCTTCACAATTTTGCACATTCACAAAAGGTATACACTCCAAATCTAGATTCGATACAAGATATTTGCATGGGGATGAATTCACCACAGTAGTATGATTAGAAACTCGATCTTAAGAAATAGGAAAATTGTAACAAGAAATCCTTAAATCCATCAAGAACGGGTTTTCATCTAGTGAAACAATATGAATGAAAGAATTGTGAGAGAAAATCCAGATCGAACATGGTTCAGGAATTTTACCAAGACCCCGAGAACTTGACATAACCATCAACGAGAGTTGAAGTGCCTTGACTTCCTGACAAGTTCCAAAACTTTGAAAAGACAGATAACAACATTTTGTAAAATGAATCAGGTCATAGATTGCATGTGGAAAACTACCATCAGTTAAGTTAACAGGATCACCACTATCTGGATGGAAATTATCTATATCGTAACTTGTAACAGATTACTCTAGTCATATTACTCTAGTCTAAGAATTTATACATCTCATGATCACACAGATTCTAATTGTTTCCCCCATACAAAGAAAGAGATGATAAGGGATGGAATGGATGCTCTATAATTTCATTTTTTTCTTCTTCATCATGGATAACCTTGCTACCTTGTGTCAATTGAGAAGTTAACTTATCAGATGAAGAACTTGAATAGCATGGAGTATCTTCATCACGGGTTTATGCATTAAAAATGGTAGAACAAAAGGGATAGGGAGGTGAAGAGGAAGAAGTGTTCATAAGCAAATATTCTTTGATGGAAATGGATTTGAGATCTAAATCTTTCGAAACAAAATCTTCTTGAGAAAGAAAAAGATCAGTGGATTCACTTGGGTGTTCTTCATTATATATGTCAATGAATTCATCCTCATCAGAAATATTGTTTCCCAAGACTTGAGATTGATTAGGCAAACTAATCACATTTGATTGAATAACAAGATTACCAAATTCAATATCGGCCAGGAATGAGAAAACACCATCTTCACATGGGGGATTTTGAAAAATAAAAGAGATATTGAAAGAATCTTCACCTTCTTGCTTCTCTACCCAAGAAATGTGACTACCTCGCACTTGATCATTTTTTGGATTTTGAATAGGTTGATCAAGCAAATGATGTGGAAATGGGTCATGAGAAAGAAATGGTAAAGGATGATAGGAATCCAAATTAGATTCAAGACTAGAGTTATGAGTGTTAATACCATCTTGAGGAATGGAGAAATTAGTCTTCAGCATAAGATTCATGAACCATTCTAGGATTTCCTTCATGGTATCTGAGTCATGAAAAGCGGAAGGAGAATGAGAAGATGGATTAGGAATTTGATTTCCAAATTTCCTTGTTAAAATATGCAACTATGGTCAAATTTCACTTTGAACAACTCATTTTATAGAGATAATGATTGCATTGAATTCCTATTTTTGAGAGGACTAAAATCGACCTAAATATCACTCAAGTTGGATAAGGGAAAGTGTACTTATGAAGAAAATCCCACATGTGCATATTTGATAAGGTCGGCCCTAAAGAAAATTGGACAACCTTGGAAGGCTATAAATACAAGTGACCTCAACCTAATTTGGACATCATCATGAGACATTCTTCTATTCTCTTTCTTGGTTTTTGGCCCGCACAAGTTTGAGGCACGTCCATGGAGGAATGGGTTCGCTCGAAGACGAAATTGCAAGGTTTGAAGCTCACATCTTTCTTTTAGGGTTTTGGGCCTCAGTGACAGGAATGACATGGGAAGGTCTCAATCATAGTCGTACGCTAATTGGATCATCCGTGCAACTGAATATTTTTAGTCACATGTTCAGCGCCTCCTCCAGGAAGTTGGCATTTAGGGTTTATGAGTCTCAGTTGCAGACTACAATCACTGGCTTATAGGCTCCAGGGAGCGACTAGAACCTTCCCAATCACATGCATGACTCTTCCTCCATGTGACCGAGACCTAAATGATGAAATTTCAATTGTACGAAGATTTCGCTCAGTGACCGTAGTGTTCGACAATTGACCACAAATAGGGACATTTCATTACAGGTTTTAGAATCGAAATTTTGAGTATAAGCATTGTTGGGCTCATTTCGTGAATATTGTGTAGTTGTTTTTGCAAGATAGTTGTATGGATGAATATATGAATATATGGATCATTGTACTCTCTTTTACTGAATCATTCAATGAAAATCTAATAAGAAGAATATCTTTTAAAGGTTTTCCCCATAGTGGGTTTTTCCCTAGTCTTTGACCAATCCTAGTGTCTCTATGTGTGAATGTTTTTCTTCTATTGTTCCTTTATGTTTCACTGCATTGTTGATGATGATGTTTTTCTTTCTATATAATTACATATGTTGCTAAATAATGATGTAAATATGAATAATGTTATGATGTTGTGGGGTGAACTTAATGTGTTAATGAAGAAATGAAATTATCAAAGAAAAGAACAATATATACTTAAGGAAAATTAACATGATATCAGAGTTGGGCTAAAGAAAAGTCAAGAAGATCACCCCTATGATGACACCATTGATGGAAGCAAGAGAGGATGGAGGATACCTAAAATAATTATAGGTTTAGAAGGAAACCCTAGGCAATTTGTATATTAGGGTTTGATGGATATTATGAGGTTAGGGTTTGAGAGAAACCTTGGTTTATAAATAAATAAATAAAGATATGAGATATGAAATATAGAAACCCTAGCATGGTCAATGTGAAGATGTTCAAGCACTTGTGACAGATTTGATGAAGCCCTAGATGGGATAGTTTCTATTAGGCTTGATTGTTGATGAAGTTGATGAATATATATTGAAGGCATCAAGTGGACCATGGATAGTGATGGTGCTTGAAGGTTGGTTCGAGAGGGATATGATCACCTCTCATTAAAGATAAGTACTTTTCAATTTTTTTATGTTATGTTATGTTTTTACTTTTGTTTAGACTTATTGATTTGATTATTGTATTACTTAAACTTCCTACATGTATATTTGAGTATTTGGATTCTTCTAACTTCTTAATGAGATATGATAAGTGGATCCCTCTTGAGGATCATCAAATATGTAGGAAAGATGGATACTACAAGAAGAGAAGAAATAACATTCAAAAAGGTAAAGAGACACCTAATGAAAAGGTGAAAAAGTGCTACAATCTACCTATGTAAAATAAGAAGGTGCACATGTATTTGAATACTATCAGGTATGCATGGTATATTGTTTCAATGTTATGTTTCACCTATAATATTGAATGGCAAGGTAATCCCTAAGGTATGATGAGAATGTCTCCTTCACAAATGGCTCATGCATATGAAAATGATTTGGATTCATGATTATTATGATGAAATGATGCACTTGGTATTGAACATGTATCGTACCTTTTAGACATAATGAATTTCTTGATTCTATGAAGCTACTTAATATTGATCTTTGAAGTATGATGTTACACCTATCAACTACCCTAATCATTTGTCTTTATCCCTTGATTGATGTCATGATGTAATGGTGAAGTAGTTGATGCTAACATATATGACCATGATGAATGTGTCTAACTTTATGATCTAACAAATCTATTGATGCATGACAATATTATAGACAAGTCGATGACTTGAATGAATATGACTGAAGTGGTTTCCCATTCAAAGGGAAAATCTCTCCATAAGATCCTTACTCTTATTATCATTTGCATTATATGTATAAAAGATTCTTTACTGTTGAAGTATGATTTATGGGCATGAATAGATAAATATCTAATATTGATTGATGTGCAGCAAAGTTCTGATTTGAAAAGAGAGAGTTTTCCCTTACTCCAAACCTCAATCGCATGGAAGTAGACTTACAGGTGTGACTGTAGCCTCTCAGTCGCATGGAAGTAAGCTCAAGGGTGCGATTGTAGCCTTCCACAGCTCTTAGGAAGGCCTATGGGTGTGACTATGCTTATAAGACACAAAATTGAAGCTTTGTGCATAAAATCATAAGTACACTTGAAGGTTATCATTCCTACAAACATGGAGCAAATAACAGAAAGTTCAATGAGCATGGAAGTTTGAATGTTTGACTTACTGTAATGTGAATATGGCAACTAAACTTGTGTTTGCAGGGGATTAGGATATGCATATCAATATGTCATTATGATTTAACCACTGAAGGTTGTGTATGATGGTATTTGATAACAGTTGTAAGGGTTTTAATAGATTTGGTTGATTGATATAGATAAGAAGTATTTGGAGTTCTGACATGATGTTGAAGTTTGACTTGATGATTGAGATATGTTTTGGCCTATAGATCTCACTGTGATAACAAATTTGGGATTTGAACTAATGACTAATGATTTGATTTGACAACTAATAATTTGCCTTGATAACAATGCTATGTGGGAATAGTGACTTTCGGTGAATTATATTGGTATATTGCATTTACATCATTAGCTTTTATTCAATGGTTGAAGGATTGACAATTTGATTTAGTATGAAGTAATCTCACAATAAATGGATGGAACCTACATGACTTATTCTTGATGTATGCATTTGCATCTAGTGACTTATATTATGATCATGAGAATGACTTGATGAAATTTGGATTTATATTGCTTGGTAAATGACAATTTGTTGATAGATAAAGTCACAACTTGATGTGAGCTCTAACTGTCACCTCGTCTAAATAATCTGTCACAATGATATTGATGGGTTTGATATTAGTTTTGACCTGGAATCTAAAACTTTGATAAGTTGACTTAGTCGATTTGATTGCACAATATTGATCTATGTAAGACTAAGTATATTGGTTTGGTAAAGTGTTATGTTTGCATAAAGCATTGCATGAAGCAAGCTCCCAATCTTGATATGTCTGCATTGACAGTTATCTGGTGAAGCCAGGATGATGTGTCAATCAAAATATCTGCTTCAAAAGTGGTCCAAGGTATGACTTTGATTTTGATTTTATATATTGATGGTCTACTCCTGACAAGTAATGAGCCTCTGATGATCAAATTATGAGGGAGATGGCTTCTGAAGCTTGAATTAATGAATCATGGCATGATGAATCGATTTCTAATGTTTGGAAAAGAAAATCTATATTGCAAATCTATTGAATATTTTTTGAAAAGTGGAAATACAAATCCTTGGACACTCCAATTGAATTTCAAGAAGTTGTGAAGAGATATTGTTGAACTTGACCTCGCACCTGACAATTGATTGAAGCATAGATATTCAGTTTAAACACCTGTCCACATATGTTGAGCATAGAACCTGAGTGAATTCATAATTGAGTTGCTTCATATGCATTTAGTTTTCGCTAAGCACCCTTTGAGATATTTGCATGGGATAAACAATTTATGATCTGAGATGTTCTTCCTGTGATATGTGACTGCATGGATGTACTGATGATGATTGGGATCATTATTAATAAGATGAGCACATATGAGTATTGCCTTAGTGTGAGATTTTGCATGATGGTTTTGAATGAAAGGTTTGTATCTTTAAGCACGACCAAGGTTGAGTATGATATTGTTAGCATGTCTTGCTATGAGGCAGGATAAAGAAAACCTTTTGATAGATGTTTGAGAAGGTTCTAGATATGACATGGATACATTGTGATCACAAATACTAGAAACTGTCAGGAACAAGACACCTTCATCAAGACAATGTTGATGTACGAGACAAGCTTAGGCTTGTGGTTAGCGCCTCCTTGAGAGGGAGGGTGACTATGGTATCCTTTTTATGATATGTATGTTTTGTTCTAATATAATATTTGTTTTGATGTCCTGTATGAACAGGAAACAACTTTTATTGAGACATGATGACTATCAGATATGATCACGATGTTATTTTTTTTATCTACAGAGAGCATCGTTGATCGAGAACACTACTCCAACTCTCCCCCCTTATCTAAGCTCCCAGAGTGAGGAATTGATATAGAGGGCTCTTGTGGTTAAGGGATCTCTAGACAATATGGTTGTAGATGTTGCTTCCCTATCTATTACCAATAAGGTTGGATATGTTTCTCCCCTATCTTGGTCTTTGCAGAGTATACCCCAGTTGGCATCATACCCACAAGATGGGCTTGTTGGGGTCACCACTTCCCATCTGGCCAATGGGTTGAGAGTGTACTTGGGGTGTACAACCCAACCTAATTATGATGCAGGTGTTCTACCACATGAATATTGAGGGTCATTGTTGGGAAGATTGGAAGGCAATAGGATGGATTAGCTAGTAGCTCCCATATATCACCTATTTCTCTATATGGGGTCATACATGTTTAGCTCCCCTGTGAGATTCCATGTTGAGATATGTTCCTCGATGTTGTTCCGGGTTGAGATGTGCTCCTTGATGATATGCTCTCTGATGATCATGTGGGTCATAGATTTAGCTCCCTGTTAATGTTTCCCGGATGGTAGCAATGCGCTCCCCGTTGGTAGAGATTATGAGTGGTAGTGGTGACTCCCCAATGGATAGAGGGTGGTAGATTGAGCTCCCCTCTGATGTCAAATTCTTCTTCTTTTAGATTCAATAATGTTCAACATATGAGTAGAGACAATCAAGATATAAGAAATAGTAAGCAAGAGATGAATCAATATGAACAGTGATGATACATGTTGATGAGATACCTATGATTGAATATGATTTGATGACAGGATACATGAGACATGATGTAGGTGGAATTCTCCCTAGTTGAGAGGGAGTGTTAAAATATGCAAATACGGTCAAATTCCACTTTATACAGCTCTTTTGATAGAGATAATCATTGCATTGAATTCCTCTTTTTGAGAGGACCAAAATTGACCTAAAGATAACTCAAATCAGATAAGGGAAAGTGTACTTATGAAGAAAAACCCACATGTGCATATTCAATAAGGTTAGCCCTAAAGAAAATTGGACACTCTTGGAAGGCTATAAATACAAGTGACCTCAGCCTCATGTGGACATTATCATGAGACATTCTTCTATTCTCTTTCTTGTTTTTTGGCTCGCACAGCTCTAAGGCACATCTATGGAGGAATGGGTTTGCTCAAAGATGAAATTGCATGATCTAAAGCTCACATCTCTGATTTATCATTTTGGGCGTCAGTCATAGGCATGTCGCAGGAATATCTCAAAAATAGTCGCACACTAACCATCTCGTTAGTGTGACTGATTCTTTTGAGTCACACGCTCAACGCCTCCTCCATGTGGCTGACATCTAGGGTTTTGGAGTCTTAGTTGCAGACTACAATCATTGGTTTATAAGCTCCAGTGAGCGACTCGAACCTTCCCAGTCACATGCATGACTCCTCCTCCATGCGACCGATACTTAAATGATGAAATTTCATTCGTCCCAAGATTTCACTCAACGACCACAATGTTTGGCATCTGACCACAGACAGGAAAAGTTCAGTATAGGCTTCAGAATAAGAATTTTGAGTATAAGAATTGTTGGGTTAATTTCATGGATATTGTGTAGGTGTTTTTGCAGGATAGTTGTATGGATGAAGATATGGATCATTCTAATATATTTTGTTGAATCATTTGATGACAATCTAATAAGAAGAATAATTTGAAAGGGTTCTCCCCACAGTGGGTTTTTCCCTGGTCTCCGACCAATCCCAACGTCTCTATGTGTGAATGTTTTTCTTCTATTGTTCCCTTATGTTCTACTACATTGATGATGATGATATTGTTCTTTCTATATAGTTTCATTTGTTGTTGAATAATGATGTAAATATGAATAATGTTATGATGTTATGGGGTGAACATAATGTGTTAATGAAGAAATGCAATTATCAAAGCAAAGAAAAATATATCCCTAAGAAAAATTAGCATTCCTAACTTTATTATCATTGCAAGGAGGCACCCTCATTAGAATTGGAAAAGGATGAGGACAAGGAACAAATGGAGTAGTGGATTCCTCCTCTGAACTTAGAGGTGTCTCATGATTTACAAGATTTGGGAAAGTAAAAACATTAGGGGGTTCAGATTCACTGTGCAAAGAGACATGAACTAAGCACTTAAACCTTTGTTTAAAGAAATCCCAATTAGTGTCTTATCCCAGAAATTCATAACAAAGGTGAAGGAATTGATTATAGAAATCGTCAATTGATTCACTAGGCTTCATTCTTAGTTGATTAATTCTTATAATAAAATCCTGGTAATCAAATTCTTTATGAAGCTCCTTCACAAGTTGGGTGAATGAGTGGATAGAAGCAGCAGGTAATGTATGATACCATTTCTTAAAGTGACCTTTGAATGTGAGGGTGAGCAATCTAGCCATGACATCATTGTAATGTATTCCATTAAAAAGGAAAAAATAAACAACTTGAAACAAATGTTCACGAAGAGTTAATTTACCCTCGCTATCGAAATTAAATTGGGACGGGTTATGAATAATTTTCATGGGGATGATAAGATCAAGCTCTTTAGAAAAATATCGAAAAGAGCCATTTTGGATAAGAGATTCAAAGAAGATTCAACGGGCACAGCCTATCATCTAGCCCTCCTTCTAGCACCATTTTGTTGATAATGATATAAATTTGTCAACCAAGGGCGTCTCCCCGATGTGAAGTCCCAATTAGACCTCACATCGTTTGGAGTAGGAGCCCCATCCAGAGTATCAGCCCAGTTGCCATATGTTCTTATGGGTCTCCCTTGGATACAAATTTAAGCACAAGAGACTAATGATCAACAAGTGAGTATGCCTTGTGAAATGTTCAATTGTAGAAAGTATCAAGGTCCTTCTACCGAAAGGGAAGAGAAAAGTGGTCCATTAGAGACAAGTAATAGTACTAATATAGAAAAGGCACACGAGGATATATATATGAATGGGTCATTGATTAACCAGGGAAATATTTCACAAGAAATCAATGATTGTTAAGGCAACTACATCACACCTTCAACAATATAGGTGTCAAAGCCACCTAAATAGTTCAATTTCCTTAATACATATGAAAACAACATACATTGCAAACATTCAAAGAATAGTCTTACAATATTCATGACATATGCATGAAAACATGTTGGCTTAACGAGATTCTAAATTAAGTAAAAGTTCCAAGATACATCAAGAAAGTGAACACCACTAGCCCCAATAATGGAGCATTAGAGTGGTCAATTTCTCCTCCAAAACAACCATCTTCCTCTCCAATGCCTAGTAGGAGGAGCCAAGGTGAAAAGTCCTTTACATGAGAAATGAGGGTGTATATATAACAAATGGGGTGACCATTCACCTCCATTGCGACTCTTGGACTACCACCACAACTGTTTGACTTATTAATGACCTTTCAAATTCCTACATGATTTTTCGTATCACATGGATGACTCTTGGACTTTCACTTTAAATTACATTTATCCAATAATGAATTTACATAATCTACAAATGATGTGGAAAATAATGACTCATGACCAGACATGACATGACATTGATGACATGGACTGCATGATGATGTGGCAATGCCAAGATTTCCTTCTTGTTGCTTTGTCCTCAATACAAGATGTATCCAATATTGTGTCTTCATGAGAGATATGATTTTTTCTTCATATTTGTCCTCCAAAAGGTTTTGAATCAAATGGAGTCTTCATGCGGTCTTGATCTTTGATCTTCTATTATAATCTAGTGTTCCTTTGTCTTCTTGCCTGATGATCATCTTATCTCCTTAGCTCCTTAAGCATCTTCTAGCATGGTCTCCTTCTCCATATCCTTCATCATCATCCTATCAGGGCATGATATAATACCTACGATTGCAATCCACTCATGACAAGATGACATCAATCTGATAAAACACTATTCCAAGATGCTTCATCAAATCACTTGTTAGGGATGGAACTCGTGACTAGTTGAGTGTCTGACTCAAGGATTACACAATTCCAGAGGCCAAGGTATGGGACTAAGGCTTGAGATTGCGCAATGCACAGTTTAGGATAGCCAACGTCAACAGATTACATAATTGAGGGAATTAAGAGCTCATGTTAGAGGTTGGAGGCTTGAGCCTTGATATTGTGCAATTCTAGAGGCCTCGGTAGAGGGATTGTGTAGTTGAGGGACTCAATAGATTAATCTGGAGGCTTGAGACTTGAGACTGTGTAGTGTGCAGTTCTGAAGGCCTAGGCTAAGTGACTGCGCAGTTGGGGAACTTAAGAGGTCAAGCTTGAGGCTTGAGTTTTTCCAACATGCAGTTCAGGCAGGAGAACAGGCTGGGAGATTTCGTAGTTGATGGGTTTAAGTTTCAAGTTGCCAAGGAACGAAATTTTCTGGATAAGGCTAAGTGTTACACTAAAATTTGTCACCATGACTATCTGCAGTTAGTATGGCTCCATCAACTGTCATACTATCCTCCTTGTCAAGCCTTATACCTCTGCTCTCCATGTCAGACTTCAAGAAAGAGAGAAAGTCATTAAAAATCATGTTTTTCTCTGGGTACGCAGGTTCTCTCTACCTTGCCTGCGTGTACGCATCCCAAGCTCATTGTACCTACGTACTTGTACGCTCTGTAAGTCAAGGGATGGGTGCATACTCCTGTAAAGGTCAAAAGGCGCGAGTTTCATCTTAGAAAAGTTACTTGTGGTCATTTCTA
>APFE030600468.1:213238-246570 GCA_000404065.3 Pinus taeda | reverse complement strand
GTTTGACCTGAATAACTTCCTCTAGAACACTATAAATACAGGCATTGGGCCAAAGGAGGGGAGGTTAAAAGCTGAACATTCCAAAGGGTAGATGCTGCTGGAATTAGGACTTCCTTTAGAAGCTTGTGAGGAGAGATTACCATCCTTTCTTGTTTCATTTGGAAGTGGGTGAGCTTGTCAAAGTAGAGGAAAACTCTTGCTGGACCCTGGGAGGAACTTGCACAACACCAAGGCTTAGGTTGTGATGGTTTCTTTTGTTTCCTTAATACAAATAAGTCCATTCTTCTCAATGATTTGTTGTTAATGAATTATTTCATATACTCCTTGGTCTATATGTTGAATATGTTTTGTTTTATGAGATATTCAGGTGTTATCTAATCGTTTGATTGTTAGTGTATGCAGGTTTCGAAGTGAAGGAGGAGCTCATCTGGATCAACGAGGCTAGACTACTACAACAGCGTTGGATTTAAGGTAGGATCTTAAACACTTGGTTTCTCGTATGATAATGCATGTTTAGAGAAGGATTGCTCTTAATTGTCTTGTTTGTCACTAGAAAGCCTTAGGCTTCTAGGGAGGTTGGTTTTGTCCGCAAAATTAACTCTTTCCGCATGACACTAAGTGTGTGATTAGTGAGGCTCAAGTGAGTAGAGACAAAACTAGATCATGATCACACACTCAAAACAATCAATGGCACAACATTGATCGCTCAAAAAAACAAGAACAGCATGATGCCCTCAAAGTGACAACAATGCAACATAACTCATCAAGTGTGACACAAAAGATACACTTTGCAACAAAAGTGATGACACTTGTGGGACAGTGCATGAAAATTTGGGAATGACTATAAAACATGTATGCATGACTATTAGGACTCATTAACACCAAAGTTACCCCTTGAAACAAGTCAAAACTCCACTTTTCATGATAATCAACATTTCCGAAGCCAAAAGACAACATTTGTTATATAAAGATAAAAGTGCGAACGACACTTGCTATATGTAAACGACGATGAAAACAACACATGCCAAAGCCAAGCTAACATGAAAATGACACTAATTAAGGTGAAATAGAGCGAAGATAATAGTCGAAAACATGAAAGAGACACTCATGAAAGTGAAGGCACACATAAGTAACAGGTTGGAAGGCTCGTTGAAACGAATTACAATGACAACCAAAAGTCAGAGATTGTCAATGAAAGCGTTCACTAATTGTCGATATGGGTTGATCATCGCACAGGAAAGATATTTATGAACCGCATTATGCATGTACAAGCTTGCGTAAAATAATGTGCTAAGGAACTTGTTGCGGACTGAGTATGTGCGAGTAGGTGACTTTGAAAAATATAATCCAAGAGGGAGCTCAAAGACTCAACAAGGCATCAACCGACCAAGAAGTGACTATAGAACGACTGATCACAAGATCATTGGTAGGCTCCAAAATTCAAGTGACGACAAAATTTTGGAGGGTGTTTGTAGTAGTGACAACGGAGTCCCAACCAGAAAATATGGTCGGTTTCCATTATCTTAAAGATTTACCTTAGCTGTAATAAATGACACAAGAGAAATGCATGTATTTTATAGATAGACAAGTAAGTTAGCCTTTTGATGTATTCAATTGCAAAGCGTATAATGGTTCCTTTACGGAAGGAAAGAGAAAGTGAGTCTTTAAAAGAAAAGTAACAATACTATCCTAATAATGACATACGAAAACATCTAAAAGAATTGTTAGTAATCTTGTGAAATAGTTCACAAAGAAAATAACAATCATGAACGAAAAATAAATAGATTAAAAAATGCATACTAAAGACAATGAAATAGTTCATTTTCATTAGTATGTGTTAACATAAACATACACCGCAAACAATGAAAGAATAGTCTTATAATCATTCACGACATATGCATGAAAAGTGTGCCAGCTCCAAGAGCTTCAAATTATAAGGTGAGAGTCCCAAGATACACCATTACAATGATACAACACTTCTTCCAATAATGGAACATTAAGAAACTATTTACTTCTCGAAAGACTAATCTTCTCTCCTATGCCTAACTTGAGAATCCAAGGTGAAAATTCCTTTGCTTGAGATGTGAGGGTGTATATATAACAAATGAGGTGACTCTCCACCTCCCTTGTGACTCTTGAGCTCCTATGTGACTTTTAGAATTCCTACGAGACCCTTGAAATTCTATATAACTCTTCACATTCTATGTGTGACCCTTGGGCTTCCACATATTTTACATTTTCTCATTTTTGAAATTACATAATTACATCCACAACTGATGTGGAAAAATACAATGACATGTGACTCTTATGGTGATACTTGGACAAGTCATGACTTGGCAGTGATGACATGGAGTTCATTATGATGTGCTAATGTCAATATTTCCTCTACGTTGCCATCTTTGTATCTTCATAATAGATCTTGCAATTACTTCACCTTTATCCTCCAAGAGGCTAGTTGATGTGGAGTCTTCTTTGTGATCTTGATCTTCAATCTTTCGTCATGATCAAATGTCCCTTCATCTCCTTACTTGATGATCTCTTTATAGATCCAGATTCTCAAGTGCCTTCTTGTATCATCTCCTTTGCATCCTCCTTAAGCATCATCATGTCATGTCAATATAGAAGCACCTACGGATGGAATTCACTCATGACAAGACGACATAAGTCAGGAAATCTCCTAGTCTATCTTGTTCTTCATACAACACACTAATTGAACCAGGAAAGATTGCAGGATTAAGAAGGAAGATTAGGGATTGCGAGTGCACAGTTCCAAGAGGCAACGATGAGGATCTAATCAATATGAGTGCACAATGCATAGTGGATGGGGGACAAGGAAGTAGGATAGCATAGTTGAGGAAGTTAGTGATGTAGTGAGGCAATATTGCTCATTGTGATTGTGTAATGAACAATTCTAGAAGGAGTGAGATAAGTGATTATGCAGTTGAGAAATTTAAGGACTGAGACAAGACCTGACTATTGACTAAGAATGCATGATTCACAGTGGAAGCCTAACTAGGCAAAGATTGTGCAGTTTGTAAGTGCAAGAGGTAGGGTTTGAGCACTGCATTATGCAATGCATAGTTCCTAGAGGCAATTAATGCACAATGCACAGTTCGAGGAGGAAAGGATGGTTGCTTGGGTCTTAATACTTCCCAATGCATAGTTCAAGGAGGCAATATGAGGAGTGGTTGGTCAGGCAAGTTGCAAAGACAAAAACACTTTAGAAATTGACTAAGTGTCGGATTAGTGAGGCAAAAGATGAGACCAAAACATGTAACCAGGCTTGAACATGATCACACACTTAAAAATTATCAACCACATGAAAATAAACAACTTAACACCCTAAAGCAACATGCATCCATTAAAACGACATTAAAACAACACTTACCTCCAAGTGTGACACTTAAGATACACTTTATGACACTAGTGTGGACTATAGAAAGAAAGTGCACAATACTTTGGGAATAAGTCCAATACATATCCCTATGATAGATAGAATCCATTAGTATAAGAGAAAGCACCAAATATGCCTCTTAAATGTGTTAATATGAATCCCTTTTGAAAAGTTTGGCACTTCCCTTAACAAAAGACAACACTCGGCATTTCTTCACAGAGGGACTTGGAAACTTAGAGAACAAGTATGGAATGACTTTAATAACAAGAAACAATAATTCACATGATTAAAAATAGGATGCAAAGTTTGAATATAGGCTAGAATTTGGAGGGTGTTTTAGCAATGAAAACACTTGGAAATTCACTTGAAGAACCCCCGTCTTCTTTGTTCTGGTCTAGCTTTACGCATAGGGTCCAATCTTTTAGGAAGAATTGATTCATCATGTGGATTACCTTGGCTTTCCCATTTAACCCAGTTATAGATGTAGTCTCTTCCATCCCTTCCTTGGCTAAACATCTTTACAAACTACCATATCACAATTGTTTCAATATGGGAGAAAGGTAATATATAGTTCTGAGTTTTAATTGATCCGACTTTTTAGATTCATCTTTGGTGTTGCTCCGCTACCAACATGCTTGTTCATTATGCTGACAGAATCACTACATGAACATAAGAATTAATTTTCTTCGAGCGAGCTTGTGCAGTACCTCGGTGAATTTACTTGCTTCGCCTCCCTACACAGGAAGCCTTTCTCTTCTTTCACCCTTCATTTTATTTTTAACATGTTCATTAGAATTGTATCAGTGTTTATATTTCCAAGGCAGAAGAGGGATCTCGAATTATTGAGAGAAAAAGAGGTTGTTCCTTCAGAGACTACTATATACCTCTAATATTATTATGCTCACCTTTATTTTTCCCATTTACCTTCTCTACTAGATTGGATCGGCATGCAACACACCATTCAATTACAACACCAAGTCAACGAATGAAGATCCTATAATAGATACGGGTGCCATGGTTCTGCTCAAATATTTCCATTTAGATGGATCTGATTTTCCATTGAGACATCATTAACCTTAAAGATATAAGACCAAGGCCAAGAAGAGGGCTATAAACTTAACCAAGTGTTATTGTATGTCACAAAGCCCTTTAAAACTTTCACCACAACCATTAGATCCAATAAAAACACTTACACACAAGACTAACCAAACAAAAGGACGTCTGAAAGGAACCACATGACATTGATGAAACAAAACAAACAAAAGGACAAGAAAATAAATATGTACATAGGTAGGGACATAGCCCTAGGTTGTTATTGGAAATAACACTTGAGATATTTCCCATTGATAGGAATAGAATCCATCTTCCCATCCAAGGATTAAAGATGGTAAGGTTGGTGGACAAGCTTATCATGCACAACAAAGGGTCCAATTCATAGGGATTGGAATTTATTGTGTTTACCTTTCTCTTCATGGGCTTTATCCCACTTCAATACTAGGTCTCCCACACTGAATTCATTTTTCCCCACAAATTTCTTGTCACACCAATGCTTGATACGACTATGATGGATAGCAAAATTTCATTTTGTTTTCTTCCTTTCTTCCTCTAACTTCAAAAGGGTGCCTATCATGCTCTAAACAACAAGACATGGTTTACGTTGAGATTGTTGAGAAAGTTGAAGGGTCGGGAGGTATATGTTCGGAGGAAGGATAACTTCTTTACCGTACACAAGGAAGTAATGGAAAGTCTTCAGAGAGGGTTTTGGTCTGACACAATCAGCCCATAAAGCACCTACTAATGCATTATGCAAGTTCCTTTACTCAGAGTAAATAGTTTTCTTGATGATGCAAATTAAATTCTTGTTGGTATACTTAGCTAGATTGTTTCCCTAAGGGTAGTAATTAGATGAGTGATTTAAAACAATGCCATTCTCTAATGTAAAATCATAAAGTTTTAACAATGGGAAACAAATTGCATTATTGAAAACAAGTGATGTAGGAATGCCAAACCTGGTGATGATATTTTGCATAAGGAAATTGATGACTTCCTGCTCGTTCACTTATTTCAATTGAACTGCTTCAATCCACCAAGTAAAATAGTACGTAGAAGTTAAGATATATCGGTGTTGCTTTGATGAATGTGGGAAAATTGCGCCATAACATCCAATCCCCATTGTTGAAAATGCTCTTCAATAGCAATCGATTGCAATGGGGTGGCTAACTTCCTATCACGACCAACACATTTTTGACAAAAAGAACACTTACAGGCGTAGGTGTGTGCATACTTAAATAATGTGGGCCAATAATAACCAACCCACATGACTTTATGAGTGGTAGTATCACCTGCATAGTGTCCACTAGTTGTCCCATCGTGAAGATATTTTAATACCCTTTACGAGTCTTGTGATTTTGAGCATCTAAGCAGGACACCATTGTGGTGCTTTCGAAAAAGCACACCATGTACAAGCTGATATGATAAAGTTTTGAGTTAAATATCCCTCTTTTATTTGGCTGATAAATGTGAGGGAAAGGTACCATGCTCTAGATACTAGTGGATGTAAGAGTATTTTGACAATAATGGACCCGCCAACATGTCAGGGGATCTCCCCGGTAAGAAGTCCCAACTAGACCTCAGACCATTTGGTGTAGGAGTCCCAACAATGGATTGTACGGTATCGCCTTGAACGTGGTTGCACGCAGAGGCAAGTAAGATGTCCTTGTTGGTAGCAAGGGTGTGACATGCACAACAAGCCAAGGAAGGTGCATGAACGGTTCTAACACACGGAAAGTGAGGTGAGTATGCCCCTTGGAAACTTGTGGAAGAATGCAGCTTGGAAGGGAACACACGAGTGAAGATGCATCACAAACTAGAAAGCAAGTAAGCTAACAATCCAAAGTGATGGTTAAACCAACTGAACATCTCAGTAAGATTCATACATACTTATACAGAAAGGGTCCATACATGCATGCATAAGCAAACAGATACATATATCATTAGAGTAACAAGATAGATGAAATACAATAACAACATATGCATGAAATGTGTTGGCTCTATTATATTGAGAAGTGAAAGTTCCAATCATACAGTACAACCATGACCAACCACTAGTCCCGATAGCATAACGTTACAGGCACTACCGCCTGCTCCTCCAAAGAGATATACTAGCTCTGCATAGTGGAGAAGCCAAGGCTCATTACAATACTCTCCAAGATTTCTCTAAGATACTCCTATCATAAGCTTGGCTAACCAAAAGCCTCTATAATGAGTTATGAGGTACTATAAATAGCAAAGGGTGGGGTGACCCTTGACATTCCCCTTTGTGACTGTTCACCTACCCTCATGACCCTTCAACTACTCTATGAATGTTACATTCAGCTATTGACACTTGAACTTCCACTTGAGAAGGCATTACATACAATTTACACATGTACCCATGTGAGACAATATAGGCTTGAGCAAGCCATGCAAGACATCACTAAGACTCGGACAGTTGTGGGAAGACCAACTCTTCGACATCCTTGCAATGATCGACGGTGGTAGACTGATGCGAAGCTTGGTCGCCTGTGATGGTGTCCATGCACTCAAAGGTGACATCTTGCTAAAAGTGAACTCTTGACTTAGTTGGATCCAGGTACACTGATATGGCTCCTCTATCCAACTTGCCTGATAACATGCGCATCATCATCTTGAGTGCAGGTGGACCAGCAACATACTCATGCATAGTGTCTATGTTGATCTCCAAGTGTGTGTTGGTGACCATGTGCATCAACTTGTTGAAATACATGTTCAGCTCTAGTCATACTTGCTTCTTCTCTTCGCTTGGGTGAGTGTGCCAAATGGGTGGGATCGCATATGTACGCACAATGACATCCATGTTCCTGAATACCCTTGCATGCGATTGAAAACACTCCTCACCCTGTCTGCTCCATGCCAGCTATTGGATGGGTCCATAACCTATATGGGCCCAGTTTCATTAGTCTGTGCATGGTGTGCCTCCTGTTGTGCCCGTTTCTGCTACAACTACTTCTCTCGTCTCTGCATATCCTGTTCATCCTTTAGTTCCTTCTTAAGCACCTGCAACTCCTTCTCTATTTCTCTCTCTGCCTTCATGTGATCCTCTTGTCCTGACATTGCCTCATAGCCTCAATATCCAAAGTTTCTTTCATCACAAGTGGATTTGCTTGAACTTGCAACTTTACTCTGCCTCTGTGTTGTCAACAACCTTCCTCTTACATTTGTCGCATGCAGGTGTGCTACCTTCTATTTTTGTTGATGGTGCTTCTCGTTGTGATGCCGCTGTTATTTCATCTTGATATCCTTGTCCATGAAAAACTTGATGTCTTCATATATAGGCAAGTTCATAGACACTTGATCAACTGCATCCCCAGTTGTGTTCTAAACAATTTCATCGACTCTGCTCTCCTAAAATCCATTGTACCTATGTTTCTGAGAGGCAGGCAAACACCTATGATACCTGGAGACATAGCAACACTCGTGACAAGCAATCTGTCAGTCGAAAACCAAAACAAACTGGACAACTGACATGCAACATACCTATGTGACTATTTGTGAAGATTGCACAATTTTCACCAGGAGGCTGGGACACTGACTACCAAAACTGTGCAAGGCATAGTCCGGGTTGTCAGAAGCCTAACTGACTATTGGAACTATGCAATGTACAGTCCATCTTGGCCTGCTGAGGACTAAAATTATGCAATCTGCAATTTCAATCAGCAGTGACATGCAAACCAGCAAACTGCATTGCGCAGTTTCTAGGGCCATCAAGGCATTGCATCCCAGAATTGAACAATGCAAGCCTCAAGGTCATTTTTGGGCCAAACTTGTGCAATTTCTGGAGGGAATGAAGAGACTTCACTTCCATAAATGTGCAAATCTAGCTGGGAAAGGCAAGGTCCGGCCTAAGGCAACCTAGACCTGCCGACGAGCAACTAAAAACATGAGAAGTTTGAATGAGTGGTGATCCTGAGTGTAAGAAAGAGTGAACAATCGTGCATGCAAACAACAAGTGCAGGATTCAAAAAGTGGGAAAACATGCATGCGTGTGAAGCGAGTCGCTGCAACGACAATCATCAGTGCAAAAACAATGTCATGCATGTGACAGTAGTGAGATGTGAATGAAAACTGAAACGGTGCTTCTGCAAGCTAACATACATAAAAAAGACAACAAGCTCTCACTGAAATCAAGCAGATAGCACTCAAACAAGTTGAAACACAAAAAGTGACAGAAACGCAACGCATGACATGCAAAGCAGGCTTACCCTGAAACAGCTGAGTTGAATGTGTCAACGACTCCTAGATGTGATGTGGGATGTTAGAGCTGTAAGATTGATGTGAGGAATGAGCTCTGCAATATCCAATTCATAAGTTTTGATAAAATCGAGGTTATGACATGCATGCCACAAATTTAGGAAAAGTGACACTTAGCGGGAGGTTTCCAAAATGAGCATTGCATGTAACCTCCATCTATTAAAAATATATCTCTAGATCTAGGGATGCCTTTGGATGTTGCCTTGGGAAAAGCATTCCATGCATGCAAATCAGTTTTGATCGATCCTGAGGGAACTGGTCAACTTGAAGGCACATGCATTGGTTTGCGAGCTTGGGATGAAAATTTGTGCAGTTCCTGGGCTGAGTTGGGCTAGCTGTCCAAGAGGGATTGCGTAATTTTTGGGGTCAGCAGGTGATTGCCTCCCAGAATTGCGCAATTTTTGGGTTGAGAAGTAATGTTGGGTCAGATTGTGCAGTTTTCTAGAGGAAGATTGCCTGACTGCTCTGCGCAATTCTAGAGCCCAGCAGGCTGCCAGGCTTATTTGTGAAATTTATGGAGGGAAGGTTGGTTCCCATCCAGAATTGCACAATTTTCTAAGGGAAGCCTGACATACTGATTTGCGCAATTCTTGAGCTCAACAAGTTGTCCAACTGATTTGCACAATCTCTAGAGGGAAGGTTGACTCCCCTCCAGAATTGCACAATTTTCTGGGGGAGTTGCTTGGCCAACACATGGTCTAAGTCTGGAAAGACAACCTGTGAAGGGAGTTAAGCAAACTAACATGCACAGGCTGACAAGACACAGAGAAACAGCTGAAGCATATATGCTTGACGGTACGAGACACGTTGCTGAGGATGGTTGGTAGGGAGACTCCAAAACAAAGCTCCAAAACAAAGCTAAGGTAAATTTTGGAGGGTGTTTGTAGCCACTACAACACTTGGTGACACACTGGTAGAACTCCAGCTCTCTGAATGGATCTTGTTCGTGAAAAGCAAGTTTAACACCTTCGGAAGTATTGTTCAATTCTATATTCATCTTGGTTTCCAGACTTTCTTGATTGCAAGATGTAGCATCTGCCAAGCCCTTGGTCGGTCGATACACATTCCAAGCTAAGTCAACACAGTTATTTCGATTAGAGATGAGGGGTATCTTGGTGCATAATTCATATGATTGTCAAAGTTTTAGTTTCATCTCTAGTATTGCTCCGCTACCAACAAGCCTCGACAATACCCCAACGAAGTCACGTAGGAACACAAGAATCACTCCACTGCCAACGAGCCTAGTCAGTACCCCAATAGAGTTACTTGCATCACCTCTCTACATAGAAAGCCTTTCTCTTCTTTCACCTTATTCATTTTTCATTTTTTCAAAAGAAATTCACATTTTCATTTTTTTAATTCATTTTTCGTAACTATGCATAGCACTTATTCATTTCAGAGGTGGAAGAGGGATCTCGACTTATTGAGAGCATAAGAGGTTGTTCCTTCAGAGAGGTAGTTTATATATACCTCTAACGTGCTTGTTAAGTTTTTCCCCCTCACCTTACTCTACTTGAATGAGCTGACAAGGATTAACCCAAAAACAACCCACTAGAGTAGGTGAAACTAGTTAGCGCACAAGCGTCATGTTTTCACCAAGGTTCACTTCGAACAGTATGTATTTTCCATTGATGTATCATGGACTAAAGACAAAAAGTTCTTCATGCAGAGGCAGGATGATAGATAAACAAGTATTGATAACTACACAAGTCCTCTTGTACTTTACCCAGCTTGTTTCAAGATTCGCACACAATTTCATGCAAAACTAACCTGCGAATGTAAACAAGAAAACAAACACAAAATAAAGCAGAATCGGAATTAAATGCATAAGCAAAGTGAGTAAGCAAACAAGCAAGCGAGCAAACAAACATGCAGGATAGGAAGCAAACAAGCATGTAAGCAAACAAACAAAAAACAAACACTACTCTTACTCCTAAGCTAACGATGCACGGGTATGCTCTCGTGAAGTGATACTTCCAATGCATCCATCGGCGCATCGGTCGACCCATGTTGGTGAAGGCATGGTTCACGAACAACACATTTGTGCGAACCAACAAACAAGAAAGATATAATAATGAAGACAGACACACTTCAAGTTTAGATGCATCCACAGAACATAAGTGAGTACAAGTGCATGGCATGCAATCCATGGACTTACCATGATGTTGTGTGAAACTGCATGTAGATGTTAAGTGTACACATTCTCTTGACTGTGACATGCAAGAAAATCTGAGAAAGGTAGACCACTTACTTGTGCAAGTGTGCTTGCTATGTAAGATTCCTCTAATGCATGAGCGATGGGATTGTGTAGTTTTAGTGGAGGAAGAAAAATATGTGTGTGAGATTGACCTTCAATGCATACAGATGAGTGATGAGGAGCCTCAAGTGTTTGAACAATTTCCTGATTGGAAGTGAAACCAACCTCAGGACAGTGAGGACTTGATATAACCATCAGCTTGGGCTGAAGTGCCTCGACAGTCTATGGGGTTTCGACTTCATCGATAGATAGATCATTGTATACCGATGTCTTAGATAGATTAACAAAATTTGAATCAATATCGTGATCAGATGAAGAAGCAAAGAGATCACGATAATCAAGATCAGAAAATTCAGGATGTTTGTCGGCATCCTCATGATTAAATGACACAGAGGGGTAGATGAGAAGCAAGGATGTTCACCCTCTGCGTTTCCAGAAAAAGCAGATGAAAATCAAGTGGATGTTCAATGAATGATTGGTCCTCTCCGTTGTCGGATGACGAGTTGACATCTGGTGTGTTCTGCGAATGATCAATAATGGTTGCATCCGTAAATGGAGATACACATGCGAAATCAAGGATGGCAGAATCATCAATGATGTCAGGGAAGAACGGAGGAGGCTCAGACGGAAGGGAGTCATCCTTCACCGAGGTTTGATGCTCAAGCTCCCAATCACACTCTTCATGAATGACAGTGTAGGTTGGGTTTGCAACACCAACTCCATCGATAGCTTGATACTCATTCACAACAAGAGTAGAGTCTGGAATGGAAGAACACAAGAAAGTTTCATCTAGAGGATCATCAGAATACGAAGGTGAAGGTTGAGGTACGAAATACATGTGCTAACCCATGGGATTCGCAACCCAATCTATGCGACAATTGAAAGAAGTGATTTTGGGACCATGTGACGGTTGAACGGATGTGTGTGCATATTCCCCCACATCACTCTATGGTGGTGGAGCTGTTTGATGAGGGTACGGTGGAAAATCACTTGTGATAGCGATCGTGTCCATCTATGATTGTGTAACTCCATCACTGAAGTATGTTGAGCGGGGTTTGAGATTGAACTTCTTGGGATTGACAGATTTGATAAGGCATATTTCAAATATTTCCATGAGATACTGAAATTTCATTTGACTTTTTGAGGCTTCAAACATGAATAGACGGAAGCGCTCTGAAAACTCCATAGGTGATTCATGCGGGACCTTCCGTTGTTTTAACAATTCTTTATCAAGTACTTTAGGATCAAAATGGTGGAAAATAAATTTGATTAGATCGTTGAACTACTTGAATGAGTGCATAGAGTTATGAGGTAGTGTGCCACACCATTGCAATGGGTGATCATGAAGTGTGTGTGCGAGCAGCGAATAGACCTCTATTTCGTCAAAATCTTCCATGCCCTCTGTGAGCGCATGGAATTCATTTAAGTGCTCAGGCTAGGCCACTTTGCCTTCAGCATCATACGTGATTTGTGACAAGTGATCCCAGAACTCCATCTCAATGTGAAAGATATGTCTATTGGACAGACATTTCGGAGGGCGGACTATAACAAACTCCATGATAGATGTGCGAAGACTGAAAACAGATGATAAGGACTCAACTTGTCATCTGGCCCTCCTTCTAGCACCAAAATTTTGGCAGTGCTAGACCTGTCAACATGTCAGGGATCTCCTTGATAAGAAGTCCCAACTAGACCTCAGACCGTTTGGTGTGGGAGTCCCAGTAGTGGGTCGTGCGATATCGCCTTAACCGCGGTTGCACGCAGAGGCAAGTAAGATATCCTTGTTGGTCGAAAGGGTGTGACATGTGCACCAAGCCAAGGAAGATGCATGAATAGTTCTAACACACATAGAGTGAGGTGAGTATGCCCCTTGGAAACCTGTGGAAGCATGTGGCTTGGAAGGGAACACACGAGCGAAGATGCATCACAAACTGGAAAGAAAGTAAGCTAACAATCCAAAGTGACGGTTAAACCAACAACACATCTTAATGAGACTCATACATACTTATACAAAAAGATTCCATGCATGCATGCGTAAACAAACATATACATATATCATTAGAGTAAACAAGATAGCGGAAATACAATAACAATATATGCATGAAACATGTTGGCTCTATTATATTAAGAAGTGAAAGTTCCAATCATATAGTACAACCATGACCAAGCACTAGTCCCGACAACGGAACGTTATAGGCACTATCGCCTGCTCCTCCAAAGAGATATACTAGTTTTGCACAGTGGAGAAGCCAAGGCTCGTTACAATACTCTCCAAACTTTCTCTAAGATACTCCTATCGGAAGCTTGGCTTAATGAGTTATGAGGTATTATAAATTTCAAAGGGTGGGGTGACCTTGACATTCCCCTTTGTGACTATTCACCATCCCTCATGACTCTTCAACTACTCTATGACTGTTACATTCATCTATTGACACTTGAACTTCCACTTGACAAGATGTTACATACAATCTGCACATGTACCCATGTGAGACAGAATAGGCATGAGCAAGCCATCCAAGACATCACTAAGACTTAAATAGTTGTGGGAAGACCAACTCTTTGACATCCTTGCGATGATCGATGGTGGTGGACTAATGCCAAGCTTGGTCATCTGTGATGGCGTCAGTGTGCTCAAAGTTGACATCCTGTTGAAAACAAACTCTTGCCTCTCTTGTATCCAGGTACACTGATATGGCTCCTCTGTCCAACTCATCTGATAATATGTGCATCATCATCTTGAGTGCAACTGGACCAGCAACATACTAATGCACAGTGTCTATGCTGATCTCCTAGTGTGTGCTGGTGACCATGTGCATCAACTTGTCGAAATACATGTTCAGCTCCAGTTGGACTTGTTTCTTGTCTTCGCTCTGGTGAGTGTGCCAGATGGGTGGGATCGCATGCATGCATACAATAACATCCATGTTCCTAAATACCCTTGTATGCCATCGACAACACTGCTCACCCTGTCTTCTCCATGCCAGCTATTGGATGGGTCCATAACCTATATGGGCGCAGTTTCAACAGTTTGTGCATGTTATGCCTCTTGATGTGCCTGTTTTTGCTGCAACTCCTTCTCTCATCTATGCAGCTCCTATTCTTCCTTGAGTTGCTACTTCAGCACCTACAACTCCTTCTCTGTTTATCTCTCTTCTTCGTGCAATCCTCTTGTGGCATCGTCACCTCATAGCCTCAATATCCAAAGTTGCTTTCATCACCAGTGGATCTGCTTGAACTTTCAAAATTGCTCTACCTTTGTGCTATCAACAACCTTCCTCTTACATTTGTCACATGTAGGTTTGCTACCTTATGTTTTTTCTGATGGTTCTACTTGTTGTGACACCGTTGCCATTTCATCTTGATATATTTGTCCACGAACAACTTTTTGTCTTCATAGATAGGCAAGTTCATAGACATTTGATCGACTACATCTCCAGTTGTGTTCTAAATGGTGTCATCGACTCTGCTCTCTTGGAAGCCATTGTACCTATGCTGCTGAGAGGCAGATGAACACCTGTGATAACTGGAGACATAGCACACTCATGAAAAGCAATATGTTAGTCAAAAACCAAAACAAACTGGAGGACTGACATGCAACATACTTGTGTGAATGTCTTTGAACATTGCGCAATTTTCACTAGGAGGTTGTGAGGCTGACTGCCAAAACTGTGCAAGGCATAGTCTAGGCCGTCAGGAGGCTGACTGACTGTTGGAAATGCACAATGCATAGTCCAGCCTGGCCTACTGAGGACTGAAACTGCATAATGCACAATTTCAGTCAGTAGTGACATGCAAACTAGCAAACTGCATTGTGTAGTTTCTGGGGCCAGCAAGGCATTACCTCCCAAAATTGTGCAATGCAAGCTAGGAGGTCAGTGTTGGGCCAGACTTGCATAATTTCTGGAGGGAAGGCAGAGCCTTCACTTCCAGAAATGTGTAATGCTAGCTGGGCAAAGGCAAGGTCCAAGCTAAGGCAACCCAGACCCGCCAACGGGCGACTGAAAAAATGAGAAGTTTGAATGCATGGTGATACTAAGTGTAAGAAAGAGTGAATGATCATGCATGCAAACATCAAGTGCAGGACTCAGAAAACGGGAAAACATGCATGCGTGTGAAACGAGTCACCGCAACGGTGACCGTCGGTGCAAAACCAGTGTCATGCATGCAACAGAAGTGAGATGCGAACAAAAATTTAAACGGTGCTTCTACAATCTAACATACATCAAAACGACAGCAAGCGCTCACTGAAATCAAGCATACAGCACTCACACAAGCTGAAACCCAAAAAGCGACCAAAACGCAGTGTAAGACATGCAAAGAGGGCTTACCCAAAAACAGATGATACGAATGTGTTGATGACTTCTAGATGTGATGTGGGATGTCAGACTTGCAAGATCGATGTGAGGAATGAGCTCTAAAATGTCTGTTTCATAGGTTTTGATAAAATTGAGGTTTTGATGCGCATGCCACAAATATAGGAAAAGCGACACTTGGCAAGAGGTTTCTAAAATGAGCATTGCATGTAGCCTCCAACTACTAAAAATAGATCCTTAAATCTAGGGATGCCTTTGCATGTTGCCTTAGGAAAAGTAGTCCATGCATGCAAATCAGTTTTGCTCGGTCCTGGAGGGAATCGTTCAGCTTGAAGGCACATGCATTGGTCTGCAAGCCTAGGATGAAAATTTACGCAATTCCTGGGCTGAGCTAGGCTAGTTATCCCAAAGGGATTACACAATATCTGGGGTGAGCAAGTGACTGCCTCCTAGAATTGCGCAATTTCTGGGCTAAGCAGCAGTGTTGGGTTAGATTGCACTGTTTTCTGGAGGAAGACGGTCTGACTGCTCTGTGCAATTCTGGAGCCCTGCAGGCTGCCAAGCTGATTTACACAATTTCTAGAGGGAAGGTTGGTTCCCCTCCAGAATTGTGCAATTTTCTAAGGGAAGCCTGACAGACTGATTTGCGCTGAGCTCAGCAGGTTGGCCAGTTGATTTGCACAATTTCTGGAGGGAAGGTTGGTTCCCCTCCAGAATTGCACAATTTTTTGGGGGAGTTGCTTAGCCAACACATGGTCTAAGTTTGGAAAGACAGCCTATGACGAGAGTGAAGCTAACTGACATGCCCAGGATGACAAGACATTGAGAAATAATTGAAGCCTATATACTTGACGGTGCAATACATGTTGTTGAGGATGGTTGGTAGGGAGGCTCCAAAATGAAGCTAAGGCAAAATTTTGGATGGTGTTTGTAGTCGCTACAATAGAGTACTAATACATGGTTGTGTTTGTAGGGGTAGCTCATTCAATATTGTACATTTTGATTTATTGTTCCCATCCAAAATATTCCTCTTCTGGTGAATTAACTTCTTATGCTACAAGTCGATAGAGACCATGGCCATTTATTGTATGAAATGGATTGAATTCTAAATCATACTGTTAAAGGCTTGTCATCCAGTTTTCCCTCCTCTCACCCAACTCCTTTCGTACAAAAAACGACCTAACATTTGTGTGAGGCACAAAGATGATAATGTGACTTTTCAGGAGGTAAGGCCTAAAGTGTTTCACTGCCTTGTATACCACATAAGCCTTCTTATCAAGGGAGAGATAGTTCAGTTTAGATCCCTATAAGCTGGAACTCATTAATGGTATAGGTTGCTCGCTTCCTTGATCGTCCTTATGAGTGAGAATGGATGCAAGAGATGTGTCAGAAGAAAATGTATATAACAAGAATTCTTTGCCAAATCTAGACTATACAATGTTGGGCCTTAAACATTTTCTTGTTTAATATAGGAAAATGAATCTTTCTCCCTTTGGTCCCACTTGTAAACTACATCATTCTTGACCATCTCTAGTAATGGCTTAACAATCTTTTCATAATCTGAGATGAACTTTCAAAGAAAGTTAATTTTCCCCAAGAAGTATTGCATGGATTTCTTTTCACGGGAAGGGGATTTTGAGCAATAGCATTGACACACTTTGGGTCCACTTTAATCCCACTCTTGGCTATAATGTGTCCCACGAGGTTTCCATTAGATACTCTAAATATGACCTTCTTAGGGTTTAAAGATTTACTATATCTTCGATATCGCTCAAAAATCTACCTCAAATGATGAAAGTGATTAGATATTTTCTTTGAAAATATTGTAACATCACCCAAGTACACCACTACACTTTTTCCAATCAAATCATGGAACACAATGTCCATAGCCCACTGAAAGGTAGCACCCACCTTGATGAGTCCAAAAGGCATCCATTTAAATGCGAATGTACCCCACTTAGTCTTGAAAGTGGTTTTATATCCGTCGATTTCTACTACTAGGACTTGGTTGTATCCAAAACATTTCTGACCCTGATATTGTTTGAAATATTTGCTCCCTAGTCGACATGGGACAATTTTCCTTAACTGTAGCCTGATTCAGGTTGCAGAAATCAACACATAAGCATATCTCTCTAGAATTATTTCTCATGGGGACCAAGTTGAAGACCCGGGAACAATGAAGAAATTGAATATGATCTGAGCATCCAACAATTTTCTTAGTTCTTTCTAAATGAGGGGTTCAAGTGTAGGATGAACCTTTCTTAACTTAAGTTGAAATGGCTTTACCCCTTCCTTGATAGGTATCACATGTTGGATAATTCAGTGTATCATAATTTTTTAAGTCATCATACGTCCACGCAAACACATCTCGGTATTGCTTGAAAAGACGGAAATGCTTTTCGCTCTTAGTGTACAACACGTACCAAGATTCATATACTTCGTATCTTCTTTCACACCCAAATTTTCTTATTCATGCATCAGTTTAGAATTGTGGGTCTTGGCATTAGTTGGCCCCTTAAAACGGTTTTGCATATCATAAAACTTCTCTAATGATACCACAAACTTGGACGTGGGGTTCCCTTTATTTTCTTGAGCTTATTCTTGCAAGTCCTTCATGTGCTCATCTTCATCGATTACCACATCCTTAAACACATCAGCATTTGCCATGAAATCTAGTATTTTTCTAGTCATCATTGAAAACATGAATCAGGCATGGATGGCTTATAAATAATCTCGATAATAGTAGATACCAAAAATGAACTCAAACAACAAAATAATAGCAAGAAAGCTCAAGGTCCATTATTCGTCATGATGATGTATTCTTTCCAGTGGATTAATAAAATGACTCAGTGATTTTATTAGCATCTATTTGTGTATCAATTTGTTGGTTGCATGTTTATTTTCTATTATTTTGTGGTTCAAGTTCATTTACTGGTATCTACTGTTAAATTTTTCATTAGAGATATTACAGTGGTATCAGAGTCATGCATCTTGCCATCCTGCGGATTATTACATATCAACTTCAAGAAAATCGAGGGTTTAAGAGAAATCCATTGTGCCAACCATTTTACGAAAGAAATATCCTTTGTTGAAGAGGGAAAATAATATTTTGACCTATTTTTTCAAAGCCAAATTATTTCAAAGAAAAAGGAAGGCCAAAAACTACATTTTTTTATAATAAAAAAAGGCCAAATATTTAATATATAGCCAAGGTAATTTTTAGCCGAATTATTTTGTTTAAAAGTTCATGAGAATATTTGAAGTGGGGCCATGAGCATATTTGAAATGGGGTTGTGGAAGTGGTCAAATTAAATTAGCGTGGGCCAATGTTTTCGAATGGGACTGAGAATTAAAATTTAATTAAGCCAACTCACCCAGGAGGAGTTGACAACGATGCAAGATACAAAGATCCCAACATGTGGAAATAATGAGCTAAGAAGAAAGGGTTTTTTTCTTCATTTTCCACGAAACTTGGGGGCCTAACCACTCATGTTTGAGTAGCACAGAGGAAATGGCAGGGGAGAACAGGTGGAGATTCCCTTTGACTTTCCTTATGAGGATTTTCCATCTATAATAGAGTCCATGGGTTTTTACAAGGATACCTCTGAGGAGCATGAACAGAAAGGTTGTCGTGTTGAAAGTAGCCCAGATGTGCAACCACGTTTGATAAAGGTGTATGATGAGCAGTCGATAGACCCCATGAGAGACATTCAGGGAGATGAGTCACCCATGTTGATTCAACATAATCATTTGGTAGGGGATGAGTCAGATGAGGAGAAAGAGCAGTTTTCCTTTAGTCCAACCATTGGCGAGGAGCATACAGATGCACAGGTAACCAGCGGGGTTGTCCACACTTGTCATCAGGAGTCGTTAGAGCCTAACTGGGAAGCTTTCCAGGAGATTGGTAGACTAGAGGAGCACAAAGATTCTAGTTATATGAGTGGGGATATTCTAGAGATGATGGTGCATCCGTCTATGGGTCTACCCATTGATGAGGTGGAAATAGGTGTAGAGGTAGCCAGCGGGATTGTAATATATATCAGCAGTAGCCCTCTCGAGGAGTACATATATAGGGATTGTGACACCATTTTCCCACCTTTATCCTTTTGAGAGAGAAGGGTAAAGTTTTCCTTGTTGAAAGAGAGCAATAGGATTTGAGCATGGAACAACATCCACCTAGCATATTTTGTTCTATACATAGGTGTCCATTCTTCTCATAAGTTGGATCGGCGTGTTGAAAATGCAACAAGATGATGGAGCTTAGTGAAAAGAAGTCGCCTTCACTAAGTGGGCCCGCAGGCTATTTTTGGCGCAAAGTCTATTTTTAGACATATGGATCATGGTCTATGAGTTGCAGGATGCTATTTATGGATGATTGGTCATGTTGGTAAAAATAGATGGACCTCTATTTTTAGACATATGGGCAGAGTCTATTTTTAGATTGCCAGTAAAAAAAATAGAACAATCTAATATTATTAGCTCTTAATAATATTTGGACTATAAACATTATCTTATCCTCTTGCACCACTTCAGTTCGAGCTACGGATGTGGCACATGCAACTTCCAGAAGGAAATGCGCTTTTCCTATGGGTTAGTTGAGCTATTGCATGATGGACTTCAGTTAGAACTCAAGTGATTGAGTTTGGTGGAGTTGATTGAGGAGTTGATGGAGTTGTGTTCAGTTTGACGTAGTTGAACTAGTTGTATTTAGTCTAACTGACAAATACACTAGTGATGAGTGGTGTGAATTAATTATTAATTAATTCACTAATTATTAACTCATAAATCAACTAAAGAATACTTCAGTTAACTCAGTGTATGGACAGTTCAGTGGAGACAAGTGTTAGAGGTGGGTGAAAGGGTGAGACTACTATCAGTTGTGGCTGTAGTTGTGCATGAGATTTGCACAATCATTGATTAAGATTGCCAATGAGGATTGCATAGTACAAGCCAAGGGAATTTGAACTTGGATCTAATCTATTCTCAATTTGGATTACGCAGTAGAGGCAGGCAAACAGTGGAGGAGATTTGAACCCGTGACTTGTTCAGATCTGAGCTAGTTTGTGTGTAGTAGGTGGAGATAGTATTGAGTACTTGTGAGGAGTATTGTACTATGTATTGTTACATGTTCTCTATCATAATAATATACGGATAGTTGGGTTTTTCAGTTGTATGCTTTCCCCATGACATACTGTGTTGATATGTGTGATTGATGTTTCAATGTGCGAATGTGATTGTTTTTAATTCCGCAAATTGATGATCAATGGTAGAGGAGGTTATGTATTATGCATGCATTCCGCAAATAGTGTATAATTAGGATAATCTCTGTGAATAAGTGTTATATTATTCAAATTTCTACACGGCAGGCGATCATGAGTTGGTACCCTACTGATAGGGTGATAGTTCTAGTCAGGGACATAGTGTAGCAGGATCCCTTAGATGTGATGGATGTTGCATGTTTTAGTTGGTAGTGGGATGCAGGTCGACAACTCTTCAACATTCAAGCCTAGCATGAGCAAAGTAGGATTGGCTTTGGTTTGTGTCAAGGGTTGGATTGGAGAGAAGTGATGATTTGGTATTCGATTAATGGAGCAACATCTACGGCCAGGGACAGGGCATAATTGGAGCAATGGGATAAGGGTGTTGATGATTGACCATGGTAGCATTGGGATCCAGGGGGATCTATTGATGGCAGGATGAGTCAGAGTTTAGTCTGGAATTTGTGGATTAAGGGATTCATTCATGGTTGGGTGGCACGGAGGCATGGTATCAACCAATGGTTTAAATGGGATCCAGATATTGGTTCTCAACTACACGAGACCACAAGGTTGGTCAATAGATATGGATTACTTGAGGACAAGCAATCTTGGGGAAGGAGGATTTGTCATGTTCCCTTTTTTGGTTTCCCTTACGGCGTGGTCAGGATGCAATTCTAAGGGTGGAGGCAGCTAGGTCATAAGAGTAGGTTTACTCCATCAGCGGGCCTAAGTGCTTCTTGAGGGGCTTTATGGGGTTTTAGGAGTTTCTTTGGGATTTGATGGCATTCGCTTGGCATATTCCATCATCTGCACAACTTGCCTTTTGTTCCGTTTCATTTTGACAAATTTCAGAAAACAGGTTTATTACGGAGCCTAACTCAATTAATTACGCTTAAGGTGGAATTATGGGAGGAATACTTGATGGAACACCTTAGTGTAAGAGCTTGTTGGACCTAGAACAAGAATATTTATACGATGAGATGTTGGGAAGTGACTTTTGATGGCCTGAAGAGGAATGGTGATTGATTTATCATTTTCTCGAATTAAAAAGGTATTTTAACTAAAATAAGAGGGAAAAGGTACTAGTGATTAAAATAATATTAAAGTAAGGCTTCTAGAGGGGTCCATCAGAACTATAAAAAGAGGAGCAGGAGACCATTTAAGGACATCTTGGATTGTTGTTATTTTCTATTGATGAGGTTTGGAGAACCTAGTTACCAAATTCTAAGCCCCATGACGAAAACCCTCGGGTGTGCTAGTGGGTGTTGGATGAAAACCCAACGCTCTTGAGGAGATTTCACTCAGAAATATCATAATGCTTCATTGGAGTTTTGGAGAGAGTAGTTTTCAGTAGCAGTGTTGCAGCAGTCTTCTTGCTAGGTTGTCTACATCATTGCCAGGGTCATTCATCATTTGGGTTAGAGATCTTTTTCTGGGTTAAATGCTTTGCTTGCTTGGAAAGCTCAGGTTCCACTATTCCTCATGTTGATGTACTATTTCCAGTGGATTAATAAAATGAATCCGTGATTTTATTCGCATCTATTTGTGTATCAATTTGATGGTTGTGTTTTTATTTGCTATTATTTTGTTGTTCGAGTTCATTTTCCAATATCTATTGTTAAATCTTCCATTAGGGATATTACAAGAACAGTCTAATGAGGACTTGGGAGAATCCCAAGCTTTTGGAGAAGATACGCAAATGTCTCACAAGGTAATGGTTTGGTAAATATGTCAGTGATTTGTTCTTTTGTCCCATTGTATTCAACTTTGATGTTATTATAAACAACCTATTCTCTAACAAAATGATACTTAATTGGAATGTGTTTCATTTTTTAATGCATCACAAGATTCTTGGAGATACTGATGCATTGGTGTTATCACAAAAGATTGGAATGGGCTCATCAAACTTCACTTGCAGATCCTTCAAGGTTTGTTTCATCTAGAGGAATGGTGTACAACAGGTTGTTGTTGCTATGTATTCTGCTTATGTTGTGGATAAGGAGATTGAAGATTTCTTCTTACTCAACCACAAAACAAGACAACCACCTATATAGAAGGTTGCTCCATTGGTTCTCTTACGATCATCAACACTTATTGCCCAATCAACATTTCTATAAGTTGCAATAGTTAACTCATTTCCTTCAGGATACCATAGTCCATATTCTGTTGTTCCCTTGAAATATCAAAAGATTCTTTTCATCACAATGACATGATATTCTTTTGGTGCTGCTTGGAATAATGTTACCTATCTGACTACTTGCATTACATCCGGCCTGGAAGTTGTTACATACAGAAGACTACCAATCATAGATCTATACATCCTTTGATCTACATCTTTGGATGATTCATCAATGCTCAACTTGCAACTTGTCACCATTAGGGTGAGAACTAGCTTGCAATATTCCATCTGAAATCTCTTCAACATTTCCTTAATATATTTGGTTTGACAGATAAATATTCCCTATTCTTCTTGAGATATCTAAATTCCTATTGAAGGTGCTGGACTCGCCAACATTCAAGGGATCTACCCGGTATGAAGTCCCAATTAGACCTCACATCATTTGGTGTAGGAGTCTCATCCAGTACGATGGCTCGATTTCCATTTACTTAGAGATTTTCCTTAGCTCTTGTTGTTTAGCACATGAGAGAGTTATGCTGGTGTCTTCAAAAAGTGAGGTGAGTATGCCTGATTAGTTCATAATATAGATCGTGTCTTGGTTGTCTTACTGCAAGGGGAGAGAGTAAAGTGAGCCTCTAACTGAGAGGTAACAATACCACCTAGGAAGAGACACGCGCGAACTAGAAAGGTCAGACCAGCATCCAACAAAATATTCCACAGTAGATGCGGCAATAGTTAAAACCGAAGTGAAGAGGACAATGTTGGAAATACTGAGAGGGGGGGTGAATTAGTATTCCTTAGCAATTAGCACTTTTAAATATTTTCAGAGCATTAGTTAATCTCCAATTATTATTAATGTTTATGCAGTAATAATAGTAAATAAAAGAACACAGTAGACACAAGAATTTTAGGTGGAAAACCCCCTCCGGGTCAAAAACCACTAAACGCTTTTCTAATAAATTTTTTAATCTTCAGCCCCAACTAAAATGAAAGAAACAACTTCCTAGAATTCTAGAAAAAAATTCTTCTCCATCTCCAACTGGAAGGACGCCCCAACGCACTGGTTTCTTCAGTAATCAACTGAGTGGATGCTCCAACACCCTAGCGAGCCACAACTCACCTTAGCACCACCCTACCACCCTGAAGTGTTTACAGGCCCCAACTTGTGGGTGACTTCATTCACCTGCCTAGCACTACCCTGCCACCTTATAATGACTGAAATAAGACAATACTATGGATTCCCAAACTAGGGATAACAATCCATGATACAATAAAATGTATAGTGATTTTTGTGTACATGACCAAATACCCAATCACTCTATGACCTGCAACCCAACCATGACATCATCCCAACAGTGACTCCTATACCTCCCAACACTGCCTCTTCGACTCTAGGAAGATTGACTCTTTTACAATAATGACTCTTCTAATGATGACACTTTTACAAATGACTCTTTTACAATTTTACAATGGTGACTCTTGGCCTTGACACTTCTTCACAATATATGGATGGTTGTCATGTCTTCAAAGGATGTCCTATTGTAATGCTTCCTTTGATTTGATACTTTTTCTCTTGAATTCTTGCTTCAAGTTGTACTTGAATCTTCTTCTACCTGTATGAAAAATTTGTCCAATGAAACCAATCCCAAAACAAAACAAACTACCCTTCAACTTACCTCTGCCTACAAAACACATGTAAGTGCATAATAATGAATAAATACAAATTAAATTACAATGCGTACCTGAAGTGTGTTTGTCACTTTTGTTATTGACTTCTTGCAGTAGTAGACAAAGACTCCCACTCTTGATATAGGCCTGGACCCTATACAAGACTATATCCAAAACTGACCTAAAGGTATATACAATAAAAATTGATGACAGACCTAGACTTGTGATGGACCAAGTTCTAAGTACAACAACAGATACCATTCTATCAACAATGACAAGACAAGTAACATGAACTTAAAAGATCATATAGATTTAGCAGACTTGGTGTAGCATCAAGAATATGTAGCATCAAATGTGCAGTATCAAGAATAGGACATTTGAAATGTGGTATCAAAACTAACTGTGACATATAGAGACATAGAGATATAACCGAGACCTTGTATGTACTTATGTTGTCCCGCAAAAATATATGTCAGAGATGATACTCATATTTCAAATGTAAACACTAATCATACATACCTTGTTGTAGGAGACTTACCCTTGACTGTTGATGTGTGGTCCTTACTGCAGTGATCCTTGAATACATGCTTTTTCTTGCCTTCTAGGAGCTCGATATTGAATCTATTGTATCTATGTAATTTCGGATCTCCAGGGTCTGAAATTTCATCCCGTGGTAGCTCTCTGCGTCCTATTTTCAACCCCATAGTTCTCATCAAGATTGGATTTTTCAAGAAATAGTTATGCCCAATCTCCCATGATGACCTTATTATAGACTAGTTCAGTAGAGCTAACTTGTATGAAGTGCCACGGGTCATTTTTGCGACCTTTGGCCCTTAAAACGCTAATCAACAAACTAAATTTCATCCTATTTCTATGAATATTTACGAAATTTGGATCCAATGCTCAAAGAGAAAGTTATGATGATTTTCCCAACGTCGCCTGTTTGACATGGAATTCAGGAGCCTGCAAAAACCCTAACTTCCTCATATCATATCTCTGAAAATATAGTGAACCAATACCTGAAATTTAGTTCCAAGGTTCATCAAGATTTCTTCTCAAATGGGTTTTAATTTCATATTCTGAATGCTTCGCACACGAAAAAAAAAAAAAAAAAAAAAAATGCCACGTATGACCTGTTTTAAGCCACACAATCCCTACCAAAGGAGGATATGAGGTATATTATTATTGAATGTCTTGAGTTGAGAGGGTCCTCAACAAGTGAACGTTGGAGGGATTTTAGGAGAAAAAAAAAAATTATTAAATATTGACTATTCAATGACCAGAACCAATTATGAGTGACATGCCACAACCCCATAGGGTTTTAGCCCACTTACTGGGGTTACAAACTTCAAACATGAATATCTCTCAAACCGTGAAGAGTTACTTAGTGTGCCATATATCAATGGAAACATATCGATGAGTAGAATCCATCTAGAAGATACTTGACTCAAAATAGAATAAGTTGTTAAGCAAAATGCCCATGCAAGCTTGGGGTAATCCCTGGTGCTGCTTGGGTTGACATCAATGACAACCACTAATCAATAGATAACACATACACCACCCGGTGGAGGAGTCCACACAGATGTGATGGTCGTTGGAAGCATAACATAAAGATGGTATGTCAAGTATCATGCAAAGTAGTCCAGAAGGATGTGACAACAGTGACAACCAGTAAACAAAGGTGGTCTGTCTAGTATCCCGCGAAATAGTCCAGAGGGATGAGACAACGTTGATAACCAGTACAACACATTCCCAAAAATGTAAGTACTAAAACAACTGAAATAGTTCAAATATCTTAGTACATGTGAAACAAACATGCATTGCAAATTCCAAAAAGACTAGTCCTACAAACATCTACAAAACATGCATGAAAACGTGTTGGTCTTAACAGGCTTATGTATTAATAAAAAGTCCCAAGACACATATGTACACCATACACCACTAGTCCTAGTAGTGGGACGTTGGAGTCGCTCCTCACTCCTCAAAGAACTGACTACCTACTCTCAGGGCTATGTGGGAGGAGCCAAGGTGAAAATTCCTTGCCCATACAATGGGAGGGGTATATATAACCAAGGGTGATGCTTGACCCTTGTGACTCTTGGACTACCCTCATGACTATTGAACTTCCTATGACTTTTCAACTGACATGACTCTTCAACTTCTTGTGTGTGTCCATTGAACTTCCACTTTACATTACATTCAATTACAACATATATGTCCCATAATGGTGATGTGGCTTTGACAACTCATGACACAACTTGACATGACACTACTAATATGTACTAGCTAGTTGTGGTGTCCATGTCAAGATGTACTTATATGTACTGGCTTGGTGTTGTGGGGTCTTCGGTGGTCTTGGTCTTGTAAGATGGTTCCATGCATGTGTTCCTTTCGCTTGCTACTTGGGGTGCTTTGTTCATCCATCCAGCTGCAAGTAACTTTTCTAGCATGTGTGCTCCTTCTTCATCTCATTCGTCATCTCGCCATGATCTATCAGTGTACGTGTTCCTGCAATTCATTCATTATGGGATGACATAAAATCCAAAGCCTCCTAGTCTAGCATGATGCATTATTTTTTGTGTTCCAGGCCCAGGACGGATGACAGGCTGGGAGAGGGCACAGTAACTACGCACTGCATAGTTCCAGGTGGCAGGGAGGGAGGACTAGTCACTGAGACTATGCAGAGCACAGTTCAATCTTAGACAAGGAACTCTGTGTTGAAGAATCTAGGGCAAGATAACATTAATGTTTATTCTATCTATGATAACTTCTTGTGATGTCTTTTTACTTATTAGGATTAACTTCTTCTTCTTCTTATTATAGTGTGTTCTTCAATCATCAAACAACTATCAAAACAAGAAGATCAACAAGATACAAGTACACAAGACGTAGGCTCCAAGCTAAGGAAAACCTCTCCTCTTGAGAGGAAAACCCTTTAATCTCTTATAGATTCTTTAATGATGAATACTAAGGCCTTGACCAATACTAAAGCCCTTCGAAGACCAAGATCAACTTCTCAATAATGTGCTTTCTTTACTGCTTTCCAAACCCAACAAAATCTCTTTCGATAACACTTCTTCAACCTCCAACCACAAATTTTCGGGCCTAACTACAAATATGCAACTTTGGCCCCCAGCAGCAGCTACTACTTTGCACATGTGGACTAGAACTGCTTCTTCTTTGCCTACATATGCCTCGCTTGACCTAATTTGTCTTCTGGATCTAGAAGGGGACTTTATTGGCCCTTCCTTTGGCCCCTCTTCATTAGATCGAACCCTCACAAGGAAACCCTAGCCAAACAATAGAAATCCTAACAAAAAGTTGTAGAATTTCAACTCTCTTCTTCACACATTTGGAGAGAAAGAGAGAGAGAGGAACCCAAAACACTTCTTCTTCTTCTTCTTCCTTCTTCGCTGCCCTTTTCTATTTCTTCCTTCACATGAGAGAGAGAGGAATGAATGTGTCCAAATGAGGTCAAATTGTCTCCTATATATAGGTCTTCCTGGGGTACGAATTATAGCTTCTAGGCCGACTTGGTCTTGGAAGGCTCAGTAAAATACAAAAATAATTCTTTTTACAATTTACAAGATGTCCGATGGGATCTTAATATTATGACAATGTCCTTATTTAACTTCTTGACCTAGGACAACCCTAGAAGCACTTTCAATTAGTGTTTGACCTATAAAACAAATTTATTGGGCAAGAAACCCAAGCTCAATAATCATAATCATCATTTTTATTTCTTTTATAAAATACAAGAATCAAAAGTACATTTCATATTTACGAAGACCGAACCTAGTTACACTTTCTTCAACACTCTTGGGCACACTCTTCACTGTCTGGGAAAACTATGCAGAGACCACTAGGAGGCATAATTGCGCAGTCAAGGGCACTAGTGGCAGCTGCAAGGTGGGACCCTGAGGGACACCTTTGCGCATTTTCTAAGAGGAAGACAAGGCAGGATAGCAAAGGGACCAAAGGGCAGGTCTGCGCAGTTTTTGGGAGCAGCGAGTCTCGATTAAGGGAGGTCATTGGGAGGACATTTCTGCGGAATTTCTGGGAGCAGTGTAGGCTCAGGTCTCTGTGCAATGCAGGGTTCCAGCAGGCAGGAAGGAGGGTTGATGACTGTTCTTGGGAAATGTGCAGTTCATATAGGTTGTCAGGTAGTTTTTTGCGCAGTTCTGGGAAGGAAGGCAACTGCTCACTTCTGGGATTGTGCAATGCAACTGGCCCGAAGGACAGCCTCAGGCACTACGCAGTTCCAGGAGATAGAGTAGCATAAGTGAGGGTTAAGACTGTGAAATGCAGCTTAGTCAAGGTCCAGTGAAGGGGAGTTGATCCATCGAGAGATTTTCAGGAAAATGGTTAAGTGTGAAAGGCAACTGGACTCGTGAAGACTCGACATTGTGATCACACACTTAGCATACTTCGACAAGATAACAACACTAACCACTCGGACAACATAGCAAAGCATGACCCTCTCTAGGACTATCTAGAAGTGAAAGAAACAAGTGTGACACTTGGTATATAGATTTGGATGACCGTGACGACACTTGCGTGACAATGCTTACAACTTTGTGTGAGAGAGCAACCAATGTTCACATAGCTAAGACAACCTAAACACATAAAGACAAACCTTCAAAATCATCGGAACAAGATTGCAAGCATGACAAAGAAATCAACGCACCAAAACATGACAGTTGATTAAGTAATAAAAAAGGGTGAAAAGACTCTGACATAGCTCAAGGAATGAGCTCAAGTGTTTGCAACCATCAAAGGAAAAAACAAGGAAGGCTCTGAACTCTAAGTGCAAGCCAAAATTTTGGAGGGTGTTGCAGCCACTACAACACTTGGCAACACACTAGTTGAATACCATATTCTTTGTTTTGGTTGGTTTGTAGTGTAGGGCATTGGTCCTTTGGGGAGTATTGATTCATCTTGCAGATCACTTCAACTTCAACACTTACTCCATGGACAAACATGGTTCGCCTTGTACCAACTCAATAGAACACATCATAAGATTCAACTAGATCACAGTGTTTCAAATTGGGAAGCGTAATTTGGTTCGCGAGCTCAATATTTCAGAGTATAGTTTTTCATCTCTGGTGTTTCTCTACTGCCAACAGGCCTAGACAGTACCCTAGTGGAGTCACGCGGGGACACAAGCATTGCTCCACTACTAGTGAGCCTAGACAGTGCCCTGGTGGAGTTGCTTGCTTCACCTATCTGCACAGGAAGTCTTTCTCTTCTTTCGCATTTATTATTTTTAAAGAGAATTGTGCATAGGCACTTATTTATTTTTGGGGTAGAAGAGGGATCCCAACTTATTGATAGCAAGAGAGGTTGTTCCTTTAGAGAAGCATGTAAATACCTCTAATTCAGGTTTTCTTGTTTAGATTTTCCCCTTCTCCATTTCTACTAGTTGGATAAGCTTGAACACACCAGAGCAGAAGATTGAGTATAGGCATGAGGTTTCCCAAAATGGACACAGGTTCATGGTTTGGCCAAAACTCTCCTTACAGATGGATTGTATTTTCCATCAAGACTTCATTGGCCAAAAGTTAGAACCAAACACAAAGAAGATGGACACAGGACTGGCCAAGTGTTGCAATATCACAAGACTCTTTGAACTTTATCCACATACACATTCAAAAACCAGAACGCAGTGCAGGACAACACTTATTTACAAAGCAAAACAACATAACAACAAAGCAAAGTAAAACAACAAAGAAAACAATAGAACAAGCAATGAAAAGACTATGTACATAGCGCGGGGCACGGCCCCTGATCATTGGAAATAACATTTTAAGTCTTGGCCATTGACAGGGAGAGTGTCAATCTTCCCGTCAAGTGATTGAAGATGATACATGTGTTGGCCAAGATTCTCATGGATGGCGAATGGACAAATCCACAGGGACTGAAACTTCGTGTGCTTGCCTTTGTCCTCATGGGGTTTGTCCCACTTCAAGACTAAGTCACCCACACTGAAGCTAATACTCCCTGCGTACTTTTTTTCAAACCATCTCTTGATACGGTTCTGGTGGAGTGTCAATTTTTCTTTTGCTTTCATCCTTTCTTCCTGTAGCTTGTGCAACGTGTCCATCCTACACTAAACTAATAGACACGACTTGCCTTGGGATTCTTGGGACAACTGGAGAGCAGGCAAGTAGATGTTCAGGAGGAGGATGGCTTCTTTTCTATATACTAGGAAGTAGGGGGAGGTATTTAGAGAAGGCTTAGGTGTGACTCAGTCAACCCATAGAGCATTCACCAGAGAAGAGTGTCAGTTTTGTTGTTCAAAGTAAATGGCCTTTCTGATAATATGAATGAGGTTCTTGTTTTTAGACTCAGCAGGACCATTTCCCTACGGGTAGTAGTTAGTAGAATGTTTCAACACAATACCATTTTGCAATGCAAAGTCATAAAGCTTCAACAAAGAAAAGTACATTTCATTGTCAAAAACAAGTGATACAGGAACACAAAAATTGGAGATGATGTTTTGTTGTAGGAAGCTAATGACTTCCTAGTCGTTCACTTGTTTCAGCGGAACTGCTTCTGTCCACTGTGTGAAGTAATCTATATCCATCAGAATATAATGGTGATTCTTGGAGGAATGTGGGAAAATCTACCCATTAATATCCAAAACCCACCGTTGGAATGGTTCTTCCACTACAATGGGCTGCAGCGGGGCTTCTGACCTTCGGTTTCGGTCAATGCATCTCTGACACACCAGACACTTGCAGGGATAGGCATGTGCATCCTTGAACAAAGTAGGCTAGCAGAAATTGGCCTACAAGACCTTGCACACTGTTGCGTTACCCACGAAGTGTCCCCTCGCCGGTTCGTCATGGAGATCACGTAACACCCTTTCTGAATCTAGTGCCTCCAGACACCTGAGCAAGACACCATTGTGATGCTTTCTATAAAGCACCCCCATGTACTAGTTGGTAAGATAGAGCTTTAATAACAGTGGCCTCTTCTACCGCATAGAAAAATGAGAGGGCACAGTGCCATGCTCAAGGTACTAGCGCACTTCTGTGTACCAGGAGTCTTCATGCGAAGTGGGTGAGGCTTGCTCGACATTGTACATTTCTATTTCTTGCTCCCAGCCTGTGAGCTCTTCTTCTTCCTCCTGTGCCTGTACTGCTTATGCTACTAGTCTACACAGACCATGACCCTTAATGGTGTGAACTGGCTTGATGTCAAGATTGTACTTTTCCAGTCCTATCATCCAATTTGCCCTCCTTTCACCCAACTCTCGCTAAATAAGCAATGCTCTGACTACTGGGTGCGCCACAAAGACAATGCAATGATTCTTTAAGAGGTAGGGTTTGAAATGCTTCACCGCCTTGTACACTGCATATGCTTATTTTCCACGGCAGGATAGTTGAGTTCGGGTCCTTGCAGGCTCGCACTCATGAAGGTGATGGGTCGCTCATTGTTAAGCTCGTCCTTCTCAGTGAGCATAGTAGCAAGTGAAGTGTCGGAAGTGAACGTGTAGAGAAATAAATCGTTGTTGAATTTTGGGATGTACAATGTGGGCCCTTCTATTATAGCTTGTTTGATATGGGCGAACACATCCTTTTCCTTCTTTCCCCAACTATAGACTATGTCCTTCTTAATCATCTCTTGGATGGGTTTGACAATCTGCGCATAATCAAAGATGAACTTTCTGAGGAAGCTGATCTTTCCCAAGAAAGATTACATAGTTTTCTTGTTCACAGGGTGAGGAATCTGGTGGGCTCCAGTATTGCAGCAATAATGCTGCAACTCCTGGGACTCCCTTCTTTAATTTTATCAACCCGGTTGTTCGTAACAAACTTGGAAGTGACGGTGCTGTATGCACAAGTACTAGCTCTTGCCGCAGTTGTCACTTGATTAGCTGGCACAAGTCCGCTAGGGGCTTTAGCCAACTTCTATGGACTCTTAGAAGAAGCTTTTAATTGATGGATGAAAGCTAACTCAAAAGAAGCTAATCTACTTGCGAAAAGTGACTGGAAAACTGAAGGAAAGCGCAAACCCTAGCAAACCCTAATTCTACCAGCTAGTCCTACTGATGCAAAAATGAGAGTGCAAACTACTGAAAGAGATGCCATTACTTCTATTAAGGTAAAATACATGTGTTTAAACTACCCTGGTCCTAAGAAAGCATCTTTTTTGTATTTTTTATTAAGTTGTCAATTTTCACATGCATATGCTTGAACTGTGCTTTACTGTGCAGGGGTGGATCAAGGAAGAGGGATGCTTGGAAATGGTTGCAAAGGTTCAGAGAGGGTCTAAAGAGTCCCTACCACCCTTCTGGAGAGTCTCACAAAGTTTGGCTATCAGGAAACCTCACTTGTGAGCTTCTACAGGAAGTCTGCAGGGGTTCTACAGGATGTTTGGAAATTGGTTTTTAGGAGATGGATGAGTGAGGGAAGGTGCATGGATGGATATGGAGGTAGGATAGGGGTCTAAAAATGGCCTAAGGACTGGTGGGTGGATCGGTGAAGAGGTGTAGAAGGCTGACTTGGCTTGAAGAGGGCTAAGGCAATGATGAGTAAGGAGGTAAGGTTTCGTGGACAAAAAGGATAGATGGGGAATGAGAAACTTAGCTAAGAGACAGAACATGTGGCTCAGATGATACTTTGGGTGGATGAAAGAATGAAGAAGATGCCCTGCATGGTGTACCTAGATCAAATCAACAAAGGCTTACAAATGATCAAATCATGAACTAGTATAGTCTAACCATCAACAACATAAATGAGCAGCAACTTTATTTGGGAAGAAAACCTTGTACAACATCTATGCAAAGAAACATTTCAGATGTCCAAACCCATGAATAATCTCTGCTAATAAAAACAAGCACACTAAAGATTGCATAATCAAGCAAACTAGTGTTTTTGTGAGGCAGCACTATTTCCTCAATTCCAACCCCAAATCCAATAAGGGTGAGGTGAAACCAGGAGTGTGGTTGTCCCTTTTCTTGGAGGTTTTGCTGTTATTATCCTACCAA